>PVJC01001217.1:0-98409 GCA_004026665.1 Murina feae
GTGCGCGCGCCTCCATACCTCTGTACTTTGCTTCCGCCACTCCTCTGAGTCTCAGACTCTTCTCTAGTTGTAGGATTTTCACTCAGCCAGCCGTCCTGTGGGTGCGAGTGGTGTCCGTGTGTTCTTTTCGTGGTTTTTCTGAAATAGTTGTTCACAACTGCATATACGGTGTCTACCCTATGCCGCCATCTTGTTTCTCCACTTTGAATATTTCTTGCTACTCCCTTTTGGCCTGCAAAGTTTCTGTTGAGAAATCATCTGACAGTCATATGGGTGTTCCCTTGTAGGTAACTAACTGCTTTTTTCTTGCTGCTTTTAAGAGTCTACCTTTGTCTTTAATCCTTGGCATTTTAATTATGATGTGTCTTGGTGTGGTCCTCTTTGGGTTCCTCTTGTTTGAGGCTCTGTGCTTCCTGGACTTATAAGTCTATTTCTTTCACCAGGTGGGGGAAGTTTTCTGTCATTATCTCTTCAAATAGCTTTTCAATTTCTTGCTCTCTTTCTTCTTCTGGAACCTCCATGATTGTAATGTTGGTTTGGGAAGGTCAAGGGAAAAAAATGGAGACCTATCTAACACGCGTTGTAATACTTTAAGCAATAAAAAAAAATTAAAAAATAAAAGACTGACAATGACCAAGTGGGGGGAAAATAAATGTTGGTTTGCTTGAAGTTTCCCAGAGGTTCCTTATACTATCTTCATATTTTTAGATTCTTTTTTTCTCTTTTGATTGTTTTTTGCTTCCTCATATTCCATATCTCTGAGTTTATTCTTGGTGTCCTCTACTGTTGATTACCTGTAAATAATTCTTCATTTCAGTTGGTGTATCCTTCATTTCTGACTGGTCCTTTCTCATGTCTTTGATGTTCTCACTAAGTTCCTTTAAATTATCACCAAGTTCTTTGACATTCTCCCCAAGTACCTTGAAGCTCTCATTAAGATCTTTGAGCATACTTATAGCCATTGTTTTGAACTCTGTATCTAATAGTTTGCTTGCTTCCATTTCATTTAGTTATGTTTCTGGAGATTTTTTTCTGTCCTTTCATTTGTGACATGTTTTTTTGTCTCCACATTTTGGCTGCTTCCCTATGTGTGTTTCTGTGTGTTAGATAGAGCTGGTTTGTCTCCTGGGATTGGTAGAGTGGCCTTGTGCAATAGGTGTCTGTAGGGTCCAGTGGCTCAAACTCCCCAGTCACCTGAGCTGGGCACTCCAGGTGTGCCCCTATTTGGGTTGTGTGCACTATCCTGTTGTAGTTGAGCTTTGATTGCTATTGGCATCACTGGGAGGAATTGATCCTCAGGCCAGTTGCCTGTGACAACCAGTTGCTACTACAGTGGAAGAGTTGCTGTGCAGGAGACACCCCTATGGAGCAGGACTTGCTTCAGTGGGGTTTTGGTGCTCACTGAGTCCGCCCCTTTAATGTGTAGCTTGTGGTATGGTCTGAAGCTGTCTCCCGGGTGTACTGGCTCTGGGGCCTCCATGGAGGTGCAAAGTCAGCCACTGACTGTGCCCTGCCTGGGGCCACATGTTAGGAGCTACAGAGCAATCTTCAGATGGCTGCTACTTTTGTTGGGGCTTAGAGGTGGCCAGAAGAGGCCAAGCTGTGAACTTCAGCAAGCTGTCACTAGTGAAGGGCCTAGGGCCACTTATGGAGAGGTATGGGGCATGCTCAGTTCAGCTGCTACTTGTTTGAAAGATTTTAGGAAAGCCTGAAGCCTGAGCCAGGACAAGCCATTAATATGGAAAAGCTACTGCAAACAGTTTGGGTGGAGCTGCAAATTGGGTGGGGCAGGGTCTCAGGGAGTCACAATGTGAGCCAGATGGATGGAGACTCAGATCCTGCCTGCCAGTCAGCTGTGTGTGTGTGTGTGTGTGTGTGTGTGTGTGTGTGTGTGTGTGGGGGGGGGGGGGGGGGGGGGGGGGGGGGGGGGGGGGGGGGAGCGGTGTCTCAGTAGAGGAACAATGACCTCTGCCAGCACTTTTGTCTGGGAGAAAGCTGCTCCCAGTTCTTGCTCAGATTCCAGACCATTTAGTTCCTCCCTGTATGTCCCTGGATTTTTTAAAGCTGCTGCTCCAGCTCTGGAGCTCAGAGGGATCAAATCCAAGTAAGTCCTGTACTGGCCCTTTAGGAGGACCTGCCTGGGACTCCAGCAGCCCTTGTATCACTCAGCCACAATCCCTGTAGGTTTTTACAGCCAGAAGTTCTTGTCCGGGCACTGGAACCCTGGGCTGATAGTTCAGGTGTGGGGCTGGGACCCCTTGCTTCTCATGAGAGGCCTCCTCAGCCAAGATTTCCCTCCTGGTTAAAAACATGCCACTCATGGGTGTCGGACCAGCCCATTCCATGTCTTTGCCCCTCTTACTAGTCTCAATGTGATTTCTTTAATTCTCTAGTTGTAGGGCTCCCATTCAGCCACATTTCATGTGGTTCTGAATGATGGTTATTCAGTTGTGATTTTGATGTGTTTTTGGGAGGGTGCAAGTACTGCATTTACTTATGGTGCCATTTTGGTTTATCTGTCTGAGAAATGGAGTCTTTATTCCAAGAGACTGTGAGCCCCCCTGAAGTTCAGGGGTTCTGTTCCTGCAAAAGAGGAGAATGGTGACACTAAGGAGCAAATAGCAGTCTCTGCCACATCCCCAAACCAGCAGGAGAGCCTGGCATATGCTGAATCAAGAGTTAGCAAATGCACCCCACAGGCCAGATCTGGCCAGCTGCCTGTTTGCTTACAGTCCATGAGCTAAGAATAGGGTTTAAATTTTTTAATGATTACATTTAAAATGGTTAAATAAGAACCTACATAAAGAACAGTCTCCTTGTTGCCTCTTAGCCAGTAAAACCTAAATTATTTACTGTTTGGTGCTTTTAAAAAAAAGTTTGCTATCCTGTGCTAGATAGTTAATACATTCTTTTAAAGATTTACCTTTTCCAGTATTTGCCAGCCATTTGCCATGTGCCAAGCCCTAGAGATGCAGCCACTCATTGTCCTCATGGGGCTCAAGGCTGGCAGGGGACAGAGATAAGGCATGGCTAGTGAAATGTATTTGATTATGATCATGTTCTGTGTTGTGAAGAAGTATGTGGTGCTGTGGATGGGGAACCTAAAATATTCTGGGCAGGCCCGGGAAGCACTGAGGGAGGACTGTTAGCCGAAACCTGGAAGAGTTAGCCTGGTGATGTGTGCGTGGGGGAGGAGCAAAGCATTTCAGACACAGGGAAGAAGAGGCCATGAGTGGGGCAAGATCTCACAATTATCTAGAATGACAGGAGAGGTGGGAGGAGCAGCATGAACTGGAGGAAAAGCCTCTGCCAGGACCTACAGAAAACCTGTCAGCTGGCGTGATGCGCGTTGTCCCAGCTGTTTCTGTTCTCAGCAGCCTCTCAAGTCCCATAAAATAGCCATTGCTACCATGTACCCACTGCCTGCCTTTCTTTTAGTCATTCCTACTGCCTTCCTTGAATCTCTTATAGGGGAAAAAAAAAAAGCAGGGATTCCAGAAAGACTGGTCCAGCCACATGGAAAGCGGCCCAGGAAACTGCTCGGTGATGGCTGCAGATGCCATGAGAAGAAAATTATCCTGTAATTGAAGGGGAAATTCTTTATTAGGGTCGTTGAAGAGGTCTACGAGCTGCTTTCATCTGCGGCTTGCTCCACGCTGTAATTAATTTGGATTCAGGAGGCTTCCCAAGCCTCCATTGCACCATCTCTTAGGGATCAGGACCTCTGTTGTAGGCGGAGAAACTGAGGCTGGCGAAACCCTGAGATGTGGAGCTTGGGGATAGGACCTGCCACAGAGAGGTGGTTTCCGACCGCCGCAGGCCTCAGGCTTTCAGGAAAGAGCTCTCAAAGCCAGTTACTCAAAAAAGGAAGAGTTTCTTTATTTTTTAAAATATATATTTTTATTGATTTCAAAGAGGAAGGAGAGGGAGAGAGAAATAGAAACATGAATGATGAGAGAGAATCATTGACTGGCTGCCTCCTGCATGCCCCCCTGCTGGGGATTAAGCCCACAACCCAGGCATGTGCCTTTGACCTGAATCAAACCTGGGACTTTTCAGTCTGCAGGTCGACGCTCTATCCACTGAGTCAAACCAGTAGGGTGGAAGGGTTTCTGTCTTAAAAAAAAAAGTGATTTTGTTATAAAACTGGTTAAATCATATTTTAGATATAGCTAGGAATATAATAACATCGACATGCAAATTCATGTTTCTATATCACAGCTGGCTGAGGAAAACCCTGCTATTGTCCATTGGGCTATTCTACTTTTCTTGATTCTTAACTAAAACTCAGCTCAAAAATGGTAGCTTATTGGGTCATGTAAATAAGAAAGTTCAAGAAGTGTATCTGCCTTCAGTCACGTCTAGTCTCTGGGCTTAAGTGATGTCACCAGGTTTCTCTCCCCGCCCTCCTGCCTCTGGCTCCTCACTCCTGAATGCTCTTTCTCTCTCACTCTCTCAAGTTTTCTGCCTTTTCTGTTTTCTAGAATATGAGTTGGCCTCAGTGGGTCATAGAGCTGGTTTTTTGTTGTTTTTTTTTCCACAACCTCAAGGGAAAGATGGCTTCTTCCTAAGAGATCCAGGAAAATCTCAAGAGAAAACAATATTGAGAGGCACAGAGATAGTAAAAAGGATATCAAATAATTTTATTATCTCCCAGACACTCTCTCCCTTGGATATTTTCAAGAGTGGTTTGTGAGGTTTCCAGTTACATTCACTGTGTTTTTTGGTGACTGGACTATTTCTTTGAAACTATATAGAAAAAAAGACCCATACCAAACACCCTTTGTCCTACCAAGTTAATACAATCACTGCTATCATTTTGGGGGTGTCTTTCTTTTCTGAGTCCCAAATATGTCTGTGCCAGGTATAATTGTGACCGTGGTGTGATGGGCAGTAGTTTATATGTGCTTTGGAGCTATATGGACTTGGGTCTGAAGCCTAACTTTTTTATTCTTACCAAGTCTGTGATCTTCAGAAAGGAGGGGAGAGAGGGCGAAAGAAGTCTCTCCAACCTTGGAATGAAATCCCTGAGCTCCATACTGATTGCACTGACCCTGCCCAATGCCTATGGCCAGGGGAATGCCATGTACTGATTGGCTCAGGTCTGAGTTACCTGAACCAATCATGGTGGAAGATAGTGAGTGTCCTGATTGGCTTAGGTGGTTGAGGCTGCTGCAGTTAGGAAGCCACACCGAGGCCCTGCCAGCCTATAGAGTCCCCAGCAGGATGACAGGCTCCTGGCAGGCAGGCTGTGCCCACCTCCCCATGTGGGCCAGAGGGGTCCTTAGGAACGAAGAACCTGAGAGGGTCTCAGGAACCTGTGACTTGACCTGTGTTCTCTGCCCCTGCAGCGTGCGTCTCCAACCCAGTGTCACACCACATTCCAGTTCACACCTTTCTCCTGGGCTCAGGGGACAACACTAACTACTACAGTTTGAAGTTGTTAACAAAAAAACAACAACCAATGAAACCTGTAAAAATTTTGTGAGTTTATTTGTGCCAAACTGGGGGAAGCAGAACCTCAATGAATTGAGATAATGCTCTGGAGAATGGGGAGTTCGTACCTTGTTTTTATAAATTTACCATCAAAAGGAAAATTCGTAAGTGGGTTACATGAAATTCATTGGTGATAAAGCAAAGCTGGGAAATCTCTGGGATAGGGTAAACGGTGAAATGATAGACATATGCTTCTTTTACACAGATGCATACAGGATCGTTTAACATAATTAACAGTTGACATTAACTTGATAACAATAACAATGAGGGAATGTCCTGGTGCCATTTGTTATGCCCAGCAGGGTCTGAAAGAAAGGGAAGTTGCAAGTTACCCAGACATTTCACAAATGTTATCTTAGAGGCAAAAAGACAGATGCTCAGTAAAGATCCAAGGTGACCTTTGTCAGGGAAAATACTGGCCCAGGATGTGACTGCCCACTATAACCTGTTTGTAGTTAAATGTTTAATTTTCAGACCATCCTTTGTGATTACTCTGGGTCTCTGAGCCTGCAGGACTGCCATGCAGGCCTCCGCTGAGCTTTTCAGGCTAGCATGTGGCTCCTTTTGTCCACAGAGTTCAGGTGGGTTTTTTATTTGCTCCTTGGCAAAACATGAATTCTTTTTTCTAAGAAAATAAAAGTACTTGTTTTTTTAAAAAGAAGAAGGAAAAGGGAAAAACTCATAAAAATAAAAGCCCAATTTCCAACTCCAGTAGCAAATTGTACTTCTTATAGATTGTAGCTTTTAACAAACTAGACCTGGGGCAGTTTACAGGCGGCAAACAGACACGTTAGAATGAAGTTTCTCATGAAGACAGAGCCAAAGGCAGGGTGAAGGCAGAGAAGGTTTTTCAGGGGTAGGATCCCTAAGGCTTCTGAGGCAGAGATTTTAATCACTGTTGTCCATACTGCAGTTTATTGAGCACCTGCTATGTGCTGGGCACTGGGCTCAGTGTGCTATCATCTATCAACCTTCCAAAGACTCCTCTTACAGGAGAGGAAGCTGCCGCACAGGGGTAGGTGGCTGCCTCTAGGCACGCTATGTGCTGGCTTGGAGCCGGCCCTCAGGCCTGTGTCTCTTTCTCCAAAGCTTCCTGACCACTGCCCTTCACTGCCTCTTAAGATCTGGGGTTTGAGAAGGTTTGCAGAGTTGAGGGTTCGGGGGTGAGTTGGGGCCTGAGGCAGACAGAGCCTCCTGGTTTCTGGTCTGGGTTTTGCTTGGCCCACATAAGACTTTTTATTCTTTTCTATTTCCTACTCCCTGGATTCTTCCACAAAGTGAGTTGACTTCAGCAAGCCTGGAGTCATCTATCTCCTTGGGTTTATTTTATTTTTCTTGGGGTTTTTAGATGAAAGGGAAGCAGAGTGCAATGGACATTTCCAGGGGCAAGTTCCTGGACTTGGAGAGGAACAAGAGTCCCTTCTCAGGCAGACTTGGTGGGAAGAGGCAGACTTGAGAGGCAAGATCACTTTACCCAGGGATAAGTGCTAAAAAGACTAGAGAGCAGGGTAAGGGCAGAGAGGACTACTTCCGGTGGGGCCAGGGGACTCTGGGGGAAGATGGCCGCAGGCAGAGAGCAAGGTGCTGAGATCTGGCGGATGGGTGGACAGGAGCTAGCCAGAGAAAGGGCGGGCAGATGGAGGCAAGGTGCTCCCGGAAGAAAGACCTGTGTGATCTGTCGTGCCAGAATGTCTCTAGGCTCCGTGGAAGTTTTCCCCACTGCCAGCTATGATATCATCTGGTTCTGTGCCTCAGTGGTGTCCCACCTTGTGAGGGAACCCACTCGAGGTCAAGGAGCATGGTCATTAGGGCTTGCAGCGGGCGGGACTGTGGGTGTCACCCTGGCCTCCATGGGGTTAGAAAGTAGCTGGTAAGGAAGGCGTGTCCCCCGCCCTCCCTCCCCATGGGGACACGAGGGCTTGTTTAGCAGCTGCCTTCACCCTTAGGCTTAACAACCTATGAGGCAAACAGCCCTGGAGGTACGCAGCACCCAGCTTCTGGGCTCAGCGCCGGAGGGAAGGAGAGCACGCTCTGCTGAGAAAGCATGAGTAGTCACTTATAAAGTGCTTTCTTTTTTCTTTCTTTTCCTCTTTACAGTTGAGAGCAAAAGGCACCGCCTTATGCTGGAGGCAATGTCAGGTTGTTTTCCAAAAGTGAAAATTGATATTTGCTTTCTGAGCTGTGTTGATCTTCATTTTAGTGGCCCTCCAGGCAAGCAAATAAAATATCCGTTTCCGGGATGGAAGAGAGAGATGCAGTAATTGAGGGGCAACAACTCAAAATGTAGTATGGATGGTTTGTTTAAATATTCTCCGGGTCTGTTTAAACAGTCCAGATCACCAGAAAGCTGTCCTGGGAAGGCAGTGGAGCGCAGACTTCAATAGCCAAGTGTGTGGGTCTTGAAGACCTGGGCCTCAGGCTCACTCTTGCCTCTTACCAGCGCTGAGAATCTGGGCAAGTCCCTGTCCTTTGAAAGCCTCTGTTTACTTGAGTAAGAAATGGAAATAATAGACCTTTCTCAAAGGATCGTGCAATAGCAGACGATCAGTGCAGGTTTGAATATACACAAGGTGCTTAGGATAGTGCCTGGGACTCGACAGTAGTTCATGAACTTTAAATTATTCATATTAATAGTAAAAGTAGCATAGTAGTAGTATTAATGAGTGGCAGATGCTAGAGCTAGACATTCTAAGTTCAGTCACCTGGTTCTGCTGCTTACTTACCAGCTCTGTGACCTCAGGCAAGTTCCTTGACTTCGCTGAGCCTCATTTTCTCAACTATAAAATGGGATGATCATAAAGCATGGTTATTATGAAGATAAGATGAACAAGAACTTAGAACTGAGCCAGGTGAGGGTGAGCCCTACCTGAGGGTCAGATTATTGTGGGCAGTATATAGTTATTTGATGCTTAAAAGTATTTTTCCTGAGTGCAGGGACTTGGCCCTATTTTCCTTTATATGCCCGGTGTCTGAAACAGTGCTGGGTACATAGTAGGTACTTAGTAAATTCCCCCCAGCTTTGTTGAATAAGAGATATGGAAGGTGGTGAATCATTCCTATGTTTCTGTGCAGATGGAGGATCCCGGGTCCCTCTGTGTGCTGAGCACTTTGGAGTCTAGAATGGGAGCCCTTCTCTCTTGCCTCCAAGTAGGTGCCATTCATGTCCAAATCTTGTGTCTCCAAAACACACAATGTTCAGCAGCTGGGATGCAGGACTCCTTGGTTCCCTGTGGGCTCCCAATGCTAATCCTATGTTCATCATGCATCTCCTAGCAGGGCTACTGCTAGCCCAGGAGCCTGGGATCTCATTGGAGACTCAGTGTGTTCAGTTCCTTGGCAGCTCCAGCGCTTTCTGCATAGGAGGTACTCAGGCAGGTTTTGTGGAATAGTATCAATGCGCGTAGATGACACCTATAGTGAATGCCATTTGGGTGGAATTTGGTGTTCATACACTTGAGGGAAGGGAAGAGGTGCATATTCTCAAGTCCGGGCACACAGGCTGTTGGGGGGGGGGCAGGTCAAAGTTGGATTAGGGGCTGGGCCAGATGAGCAGCCACACAGGCTGCTGGCCTCCTAGGATACTAACTTAGGTTAGCACGATGACACCTTTCCTCATAGAATGATGGTCACCAGACTGCCTCCATAGGAGGGTGCGCCAGGGAGCTGAGGGACGCTAAGCAAGGCATGCGAGTGTAGGCCAGAACTGAATTGTTTTAGAGAATAATCCTTAGGGTCCCCTCTGGCATTGCTTCTTGGCTTGAAAGCCAGTAGAACTTTTAGCCTACTTCTCCAGGGGTCATGTCTGGAGCAAGCTGTGATGTGCAGGGGGGACATGTGGCCACAGCTTAAACCGGGCATGTTTTTCTAAGCTGATTAGAAGTCCTTTTCAGAAAAATTAAGATTAGTATACATCATGGAATAGAATGGCAAGCTCCTTCATAGATTTTTAAGTTAAAGAACAGGACTTAAAAATAAAGTCAAGCCTGATTCAGCCAAATCATCCAGATCCTCAGATAACTTGTTTGCCTTTTTCTCTGCAGTTAAGAGTGTTTTGGTAGACACGTTTATGAAACACTGGTATTAAAACCCTGAACGGGACCCAGGCAGCTCATCTCTCATTCCTCCTGTGAGGCTGATCTCTGAGTGGAGGGAACTCCTGATCTTGAACCCACTCAGAGAGTGGCTAGAGTTACTGTATTTTTCCATCTATAAGACGCTGTTTTTTTCTGAAATCATTGGACTGAAAATTGAGGGCATCTTATACATGAAAGTCAGCTGAGGAGAGAGCCGCGGTGGTGTATACCTTGTCATACCTTTTCAAACAGGCTTCCTCTCATCACAAGCCTTATTGTTAATGACGTCAGCTGATGCCATAATTGGAGGTGGAGGTGGAGAGTGCGCAGCTGCTATAGGGAGCATTCTGAACCCGTCAAAAAATAAAAAGATAAATACCGGTAAGTGATTATCTTACTTTGCAAAATTCACACCGAATGTAATCAGCTACGCAAATGAGCATGGACCTAGAACTGCAGAGAGACATTTTGGACCTCCTCCCACTGAGTGTATGATCAGACAGTAGAGAAAACAGGAAGAACAACTCTTAAGATGCCAAAAAAGAAGGCCTTAGAGGCAAAAACCAGCAAAATGTTTAAAATATTGATTTCTTAATTTTGGATTGGAAAAGTGGGGTCATCTTTTACATCTTTGATTTCTGTGAGAAAGCCCAAATCAATTAGTTAAAGGTACAAAAGACAATGTTTGGCTCACAGAATTGGGGAGCACAGATAAATTCATGGGTTCAAGAACTCTCTCTTTGTCTGGCTTTTCTCTCTCTCTCCTGCTATTCTTCTGCAGACAGACTTTCTTTATTCCCCATGTGCGAAATGTGGGGAGAGTCATGGACATTGATAGAGGCAGACTTACACACAAAGCAACCTTGCCCATGGCAAGCATAGAGGCACTAGAGAGCTTGGATTTCTCAGAGTCTGCCCATAAATCCCAGGGCAGGGCACTGCTTGGTCCAGCCTGGATCCTGTACATGTGCATCGGCCAATCAGAATGGCTAGGGAGATGAAATACTGTGGTTGGCCAGGCCTGAATTATGGTCTCACTCTAAAGATGGTGATGGGGAAGTGTGTGATTGACAGCCCAGTCAGAATCACATGGGGGAGGGGCAACTCCCCGAAGGTAAGAGGGAGTCACCAGAGTAAGGGAGGAGTATTCGGCAGAAATAAACCACTATGTCCACCACCCAGGAGAAGGTATTCTCACTTGGAGAAATAGGTAGTGTCCAGTATCTTCTTGTGGTGTTAGGCCAGGTAGGGTGGGCCCTGATCTTCAAGACAGTGAAATTGAGGGGTTTCCACATTCTCAGGGGCCCTCTCTGCCTCCTTGGTAGAATGCTAAAAATGAAAAGAGAAAACTTGTGTCCATGCCCAGAACATGAGTAGGTCCTGATTTCTTTATAAGTTAAGAGATTAGGGAGAATGTTCTAGAACAAATGGCTTGATCTTGTTGCCAATTTCTAATTCTGCACATTCAGTGATCCAAAGGCTGGTTGTGCAGCTTGACCAACTGGTCCACTGAAGAACGGTTCAGGGACAAAAGTTTTCAAGTATTTAATAGTTTTAAGCCAGAGGCCACAAAGTGATGGCATGCTTTCTTTGGCCAGCACAGAGTTTAGGAAAGAAGAAAAGCAAATGCTTGCCAACATTTAAGAATTGGAATATTTCACATGAAAGCATGATCTCTGGCTTCCCCAGGAAAACAGAAGGTCTGGCCATGCTGGCCCTGGACTCACGCATGGCCACAGTTGGCTGGAGCTGAAGAACAGAGACTTTAGAAAGAATGTAATGCTCTAGTTTGCCCCAGTCTCCACCACTCCCCATTACCTCCCCATCATTCGTTCTCATGACTTGCATGGCTTCTGTAAACATTTACCTTTCCAGTCCCTGTACAAAAACAAATTCCCTGAGCAAAACCTCTGAAGAACCAGGTAGCTATCTAGCTTTGTGACCTGAGACAAGTTACTTACTTCCTCTCTCTAAACCTGTTTTGTAAACCTGCTAGTGGGGATGAAATACTGAATTCAATCCTATGGAGTATCTATGTTTCTAGGTGCTGAGTTTACAGCAGTGAACAAGTAGACTTGTTGGAACAGACAGGGGTAGTTGTTAGTAAGACAAGGAGGTGATGGGAGCACACACTGGGCAGGTGATTAAATGACAGGTTGTATCTAAATCACTTAGTCCAGGACTTGGCAAACCATGGCCCATGAGACAAATCCACCGGCTACCGGCTTTTCTCAATCCAGTGCTAAGGAGTACAGTCACACCCACTAATTTACATATTGTCTGTAGGCTGCAGACTGTCTATACAATGGCAGAATTGAGCAGTTCCAACAGAGACCATGTGACTCACAAAGCTTAACATACTATTGAGCCCTTTACAGAGAAAGCTTGCCTGCTCCTGCGTTAGCCCAAAGCCTGGATAAATAGAAGGAACTCAGTAAATTGCAGCTTATTAATAGTAGTACAAATGGTCCGCTCCCTGACTCTCTGTTGCTGTCTTCCAAGGCTGGGAGCTTTGATTGGGAGCCCTAACACCCCTGCCTTTCTGTTTGCTTGCCTAACAGCCATGCTCCTTGTTTATGTAAAACTGCAGAACCAATATTGGCTACCTGTTCGTACGGCTTTCATAGAAGGTTTACTGTGGCCTCATGAGGGGCAGGGTTAGGTTGGGGTTTGCCTACTGTTCCTCTCTGTGTGCCGAATCAGGTTAATCAGACCAAATCAAGTACAGGATTGGGCAGGCTGCAGCTTGAAAGCCCGTGTAGAGAGGGCTGATCTGTGTTGACTTACATTTTTCAATGGGGTGTGTGGCGGGCTTGTTGAGGGTTTATGGTCTCATCAATAGTTCTGCCCTTATGCCAGCTCCCACAGCCTGACTCTGGGCCAGAGACCTAGCTCTCAACCATGCCAGGTGGTTTGTTTTCAGCTAGCGTCGGGGCACACGTCAGCACAGACCTCCGGCCTGGGGCGGGGGTCATAGGGAGAAAGCAGGTGTTCCCTAAATACATGGAGCAACAGCAAAGGGCCTGGCTGGATAGCCCAGGTCAGCAGAGTCCTTGGGCCAGGCTGGTTTCATGGGTGTGTGACCTGGGCAGTCACCCAGGGACGCATGCACAAAAAGGCCCCATGCTTGATTTAATGCTCTGTTGTTAGTTTCTGAAAGTTCTTAATAGTTTTTTAAGAGGTATGGGACTTGCTTGGATTTATTTTGGAGGGCCTCAGGGGGCACAGGGATTTTTTATTTTTTTATTGTGATGAATGGAACCGAAGTTTATTGAGAGAAGCCAGACCTAAAAAAGGAGCAGCTGGGGTTCAGGATCAGCCTGGTGTCAGTTACAATCAGGAGTAGTTTAGCATCCAAGCTAATTAAAGCATATTAGTCCGTGTGGGGAGACCTGCATGGCCATGAACCACAGAGGTGACAGGAGCTCTGCTCCCCTGCAACAGGAACATCAGATATCCATGGTGCACTGCCGGCACTGGGATATTTATGGATGAGCTAGAGAATTGGGAATTATCTGGTTTCATAGGGGACTTTACAGTTCCTGGTTCCTGCACTCGTGAGATTTCCAGCAGTGGTCAGGGAGTTAATAGTATGGCTGGGGATGGAGACAAAGAGGACATCTCTTCCTCTTCTGGCAGCTGACAGGGCAAAAGCATGACAACAACACCTGCATCATTTATATTCATCATTTCATTCACCCCACCACAAGAATGCTATGAAATGGGCACCCAGGGATCAGCCAGGTAAGGAATTTGCCAGACACCAATACAGATATCAATAGAAATAAGGTCATTCTGATTTGGGGGTGCTATGAAGTGGGATCAGCCAGGTAAGGAATTTGCCAGACACCAATACAGATATCAATAGAAATAAGGTCATTCTGATTTGGGGGTGCTAAATCAAACAACCCCCTAATCTAGAATGATCTAATTTCTATTGATATCAGGCAAATTTGGCTGTTAGAGCTCAGAAATCTAGCACTCGTTATTTCATCTCTCAGGTCTTAGTTTCCTAGTCTGAAAAATGGAAACAATTAAAGCTATCTTGTAGTTTTGTTGAAGGAATATATAGTGCCTAGCACACAGCAGATAATATGTGCTTGCTACATGATACCTGTGATGATGATGTGGCGGTGGTGATGATGATGCTGGTGATGGTGATAATGATGCTGGTGATGCTGGTGGTGGTGGTGGTGGTTGTGATGATGGTATGGTGATGGTAGTAATGCTGGTGATGATGATGGTGGTAGTGGTAATGCTGGTGATGGTGGTGATGAAGGTGATGGTGGTAATGCTGGTTGGTGATGGTGGTGATGAAGGTGATGGTGGTAATGCTAGTGATGATAATGATTGTGATGGTGGTAATGCTGGTGATGGTAATGATGATGATGGTGATGATGGTGACAATGGTGGTGGTGTGGTGATGGTGATGATGGTGATGATGATGATGGTGATGGTGGTAATGCTAGTGATGGTGGTGGTGGTGATACTGGTGATGATGATGATGGTGGTAATGCTGGTATGGTGATGGTAATGCTGGTGATGGTGATGATGGTAATGCTGGTGATGATGATGGTGATGGTAATGCAATTGAGATGATGGTGATGGTGATAATAGAGATAATAATGGTAATGGTGTTGATGAGGATAATACAATTATATTAGACTGTTTCTTCTAACTTTACTGGCTTTCATCTGTCCCCAAAGAGCATATCTTGCACCACAGAAAAATCCTATATAATAAAAGGGTAATATGTAAATTGACCCTAACACTAGAACAACTGGGAATGACTGGTCACTATGACACACACTGACCACCAGGGGGCAGATGCTCAATGCAGGAGCTGCCCCCTGGTGGTCAGTCCACTCCCACAGGGGGAGCTCTGCTTAACTACAAGCCTCTCCCGCCCCCTCAGCAGCGCTAAGGATGTCTGACTGCAGCTTAGGCCTGCTCCCCATTGGCAAGTGGACATCCCCTAAAGGCTCCTGGGCTGCCCAAGGGATGTCTGACTGCCAGCTTAGGCCCGATTGCATAGGCTGGGCTGAGGGACCCCTCCCCCCGAGTGCACAAATTTTTGTGCACTGGGCCTCTAGTATGGAATAATGTTCTTTTGCTCTTGAGTGTTTTAGTGTCCTGTGGCCTCCATACCAGGTCACCACTATCTGGGTGGCTTGAAGCAATAGAAACTTATTCTCTCATAGGCCTGGAGGTCAGACGTCCATAATTAAGGTGTGGGCAGTGTTGATTCCTTCTGGAGAATCTGAGGTAGAACCACCCTGCCACTTCCATGGCATTCCCTGGCTTGAGGTCTCATCTCTCTATCTCTGCCATTGTTCTTCACATGGCCTTCCCTCCGTGTGTCCTTCTCTGTCTCTTATAAGGATTTAGCACCCCTAATACAGAATGATCTTATTTCTATTTTTATCTTAATTATATCAACAAGGACCTTAGTTCAAACAAGGTCACATTCTGAGGTCTCAGGTAGACATACATCAAGGGGAGAGGGGAGACACACTATTCAACCACTACACTGAGATAGGTCATTGGGGCATTCAAGGAAGTGACATGGACATGCCATGCCCATCCCCGGTCTGGCCCCAGACCCAGAGCACTGCGTTCCCAGTGCTCATCGAGCAGCTGTCACAGCAGCTCTGTTCGTGCTGTGGGGATTCTGGTGGATTCCTCCTCTTTGAACTTTCAAAGGTGGTGACTCACCGGGAGTCAATCCTGGCGTGTGCTGAGCCACCGCTGATGGCAGATCCAGCCTGGAGCTCCTGACTGCTCTGGAAGAATGCAGCCCAGGGCCACCGCCCCATCTCCACAGAGCACGTGTGTCTCTGAGTTGAGCAAGGGGAGGCTGGTCGGGCTGGGGGTGGCTTTTGCCTTTCCTTTTCTCCCTCAAATGAAAAGCTGAAGAAGGTTGGCATTTGCCATCATTGTGGGCAGGCTGTGACATGTGGAGGGAGCTGAGCCAGCATTTGGAGAATTAGACCTGCACGTTGAAGTCCCCGTGGACTGGGCAAGCCTGCTCCAATGTGGACACAGCTTCTTACATTTATTCTGCCTCATTGACAGGAAAGTGTGTGTGCATTTGGGGGGCGGGGGGTGCTGCTTCCACTCCCAGTGTGAGGTCAGATTGCCAGGTGACCCTGCCCTTTCTTGAGAGTGAAACAAACAGCTCTGTTGAAAAGGGGGTTTCTCCATTGCCCACCTGCTCACTTGTAGACACCCCTCTCTCCTGCCACCCTCCCCCATGCCAGCTCCGTGGGTCTTCTCGTCTTCTGAGGGGAGGACAGGAGAGCAGCTGGGAGCCACACACTATTTTTAGGGAGAGGACAACACACAGAGGGGTGTGTGTGTGTGGTGGAAAGGGTGCGACACAGAGTTGACTGTAGATATGAATGTCCTTTAACTCACTGCAGGCATTGGATGTCTCCAGGAGGCCTCCCCTGCTCTAGGGTGCTGACCCCAGGACCTGGAGAGGGTGGAGCTCTGGGCGCCTGTGGAAGTTGGCAGTGGTTCAGACAACAGCTGATGATTTCTTTGCAAAGGGAACTTCCCTTTATAAAAAAGGATTTTGCTGGTTTTATTAGTTAGAAAAGATGAATGTGGGTGGGCAGCCGGGATGTTTGAGTCTTTCATTAGTGTGCTAACATGAATGGAAAAGTATACTTTGAGTGCCTCTGACAGTGATGCTGAGGAGAAAAAACAGGGAGGAAAGAACGGAGGGAGGGAAGAGGAAGAGAGAAAGAGGGAAAGAAAGGAGTAAAGAAGACCAAAACATAAGCAACGACGGAAAGAAAGGAAAGAAGAAAAGCACAGATAGTGTGACTCTAAGGAGGTGACATTTAAACAAAAACCTGTTTGGGCCCTAAAAGGCATGGGGGGGGGTGGTGGCAGGGGGTTTGAGCGGTCCAGGCAGGAGAGCACATGCAAAGGCTCTAGAGGTGGCAGAGAACTTGACGTGTTTCAGGAACGGGGGGAAGAGTGACTGAGCCTTGTGTAATGTGGGTGAACGGCCGGATCTGGACCACAGGTCCAACTCCTCCTGGGCCAGGTAGGACGACGAGGCAGGGGAGGGGGACATGGCAGCTGGGCAGTCTGCCCCGAAAGGCTGGCCACTGCTGCCCAGCTCCAGCCAGGTGCTGCCACCTGGGTATGTTGCCAGGTTTGAGCTTTATTAGAGAGCAGGACTATCGATTGTTGTGTGAAATCTCATGTCTTTTGGATGCTGGCTTCAAACGTAAAGACTTAAAAATGACATTGCAGACTGAACAGAGACTGTGTGCTGGGATTGACTCTGGGGCCACCACGCTGGCACTTGCTCTAGGTCTCTGACCCTTGTGGACCAGGTGGTCATTTATGGGCTGTTCCAGAGCACAGCAGTTGTCATCTCTCGGTCCATCTCTGGGAGAGCTAGGCCAAGTCACAAGAACAATCCTTCGCCTTCTCCATCTGCAAAGCTGGCCAAGGGACTTAACCCAAGTAAGAGTGCAGCCAGAGGAAAAGGGTGTGTCTTCCTTTAAAAGCCCCGAATGAAGGGATCCTATTCAGGGCCTGAAAAGACCAGTGTGTGAGTGAGTGGTAGCTTGTCCAGGCAGGTCTGCACGGTCACCTCTTACAGGAGGGAGGCTGCTGTTTGATGGTTCAGTGTTCCTGCCCATGGAGGAATGTCCTCAAGCAGAATTGGGCCCGTTTGGTGGCAGTCTCCACTCGGATGCTGCAGAAATTGAGCCTTAGCCTTCTTTTGGGATTATGAGAAGGACCCTCCTGTGTACATCTGGTTCCTCCTGCCTCCTCCTGAGAGCTGAGGCCCAGCTGAGGGCAAGGCTGCACCCACAGTGTCAGTGAACATGTTGACCCATTTATACCATGAGCTGGACGTGTTTAGCTGAGTTGCAGAAAGTCAACCAAATCAAGACTCATGGTTGCAAGCGACCGAAAGTAAACTCATACTGGGTTAAACAAACAAAAGAAGGTGACAACATGGATGGACCGTAAGGTCCTTATGCTAAGTGAAGTAAGTTAGAGAAAGACAAATTCCATATGATCTCTTTTAGATGTGGAATCTAAAAAAAGAAAACTCACAGCAAGAGAGATCAGATTGGTGGTTGCCAGGGCAGGGGGTGGGGGTGGGAGAAGTGGCTGAAGAGGTCAAAAGGTTACAGACCTCCGTTATAAATAAGTAAGTCCGGGGATAAAATGTACAGCAGGACGATGGTAGTTAACATAGCTGTGTGGCATATTTGAAAGGTGCTAACAGGGCACATCCTGGAAGTTCTCATGGCAAGGAAAAACAGTTTGTGGCTAAATGAGGTAATGGTTATTAGATACACTTATGGTGGAAATAATTTCATAATATATATGCATGTCAAGTCCTTGTACAGCTTAAGCTTATAGAGTGTTGTAGGCTAATTATATTGCAACAAAACTGGAAGAAAATGGGAAAAAAACAACAAAAGAAGGAACAGGTTGGCTTATGACACTGAAAATCAGCCCATTGGTAGCTCAGGGGAATGGGAAGAATCTCTGACCCTTGACCCTGGCTCCCAAACACCATCATAGCCATATTCCATCCAGGAAGATGAGGAACAAGGGATGGCAGTTGGTCCAAGTCCCAGCTGAGTCAGCCCCTGAAAGAACCCCATGAGTTTCCTGACTTCTGCTTATGTGTCAGTGGCCACCAAAAAGTGATCTTTTAGCCAAGCTCATTTCAGGCCTCAGTGATTTAGAATTTCTGTTAGAGAGGAGGAAGGGGACTGGGCAATGGGAAGGCAACCAGCAGTCTGGGCCGCAGGCTTTGTTTGTTTGCTCTGCTTTTTCTGAAACCATCTTGCATCTGTATTAAAGTAAGAGTCACAAAAGTCACATACTCACAGGCAGGTGTCCTTAAATGCAATAGGCAGGCTCAGAAGCAGTTAGGCAATAGGGAGTGGTGGGGACTGGGGCAAAATGGAGAGCTCATACTCATTTCCAAGGGACTGCCAGTCAGATTGGCTGATATTCACCATGTGAAAAAAAGGATTCCAGTATTACCAGAGCCTCTGAGTTTTCAAGAAAAGTACATATACATGGTTTTAGATGAATTCTTCTGGTTGTTAAATGATGGTAATGAATTCTAATTTATCCCCCAAGGTAATTTTATGGTCCATATAACACATAATTATAAGCTGGATCTCACTTTTTTTTTTTTTTAAAGTCTGGCTTATTGAGGAATAATTTACATACAACAAAACCCACCTATTTTAGGTATACAATTCTAGAAAGTTTTGGATTTCACCAGTTTTTCTGTTCATGCCCTTTTTTTCCTTTTCTAGGATCCAACCCAGGATACCAGATTGTACTTTGCACTGGGTTTATTAGGTGCACATTTTTAAAAATTGTTTTTCTATTGATTTCAGAGAGGAAGGGAGAGGGAGAGAGAGATCGAAATATCAATGATGAGTGGGAATCATTGATAGGCTGCCTCTTGCATACCCCTACTAGGATCGAGCCGGCAATCCAAGCATGTACCCTTGACCAGAATGAGGGATAAAATGAGAGACTCCTCAGACAGGGCCTTGCATAGAGCTGGGTGCACACTGAGTGCTCATGGTCAGTGGTTAGTGCTAAATCCAAATGTGTGCTCTCCGCACAGTGTGCTCATGGGGGCTGGTGAGCATATCTCTTCCCTTTCCCTATATGGAGGGAAAGTTGCCTGGAGTCCTTATATCTTAGCAGCTTTTGTTCTCCAAGCAGGAACTCACAGGAATAGCTACCAATTAAAACATCAAAATTTCAGGTGACAATATTTGCAGAAGACACTGTAAATCTATCTATATATATAAAACCCTAATATGCAAATAGACCAAACAGCCAAAGAACCAAACAACTGAACAGTGAACAACCTCTTGCTATGACATGTGTGCTGACCACTAGGAGGCATGCAGAACATGGCGAGTGTTGGCAGCAGACAGCAGAGCACAGAACATGGTGGGCATCAGCCGCTATGGGATGGTGGGGCAGGTGAGTGGGGGTGCCAGACCAAGGTGGGGTACCAGTCACTGTCATTGGGACAAACCTCTGATGGTTACTGAAAATTCTTTGCTCCCACATGCTGCAGTCCCACCTGGTGCTCACACCTGCTGCTGGTACCTGGTACCAGGCGTCGGTCCTGATCGCTCAGTGCCATCAGCAGGTGTGAGCAGTGGCTGCCTGCCCCAATCACCCCTGAGGACTTCTCCACCTCTCCCTGCTCCTGAGGGGCGATCGGGCCCAGCAGCCGCCTCTTACACCTACTGCTGGCAACAGCCCTGCTCATACCTGCTGATGATGTGGAGCAGTGGGTGCAAGCAGGACTGGCGCTGTCAACATGTGGGAGCAGAGGTGGCAGGAATGGGGCTGCCAATAGGGGGATGGGGGGGTGGGTGGGTGGAGGGCTGTGGCGGGAAGGGCTGGGCAGAGCCATGGAGGATGGCCCGAGACCCACCCCTGTGCCCACTGCAGCCTCGAGGCCCTCACTTCCTTTCAAGGTGCACGAATTCATGCATGGGGCCCCTAGTGTTTAATAAAAGCCCAGTTGCTGGGAGAGTGAGACAGCTACTTCTTCTGGAAGATCTGAAGCTATATTTCAAGTTTGCCAGCAAATTCGCTTTTCTTAGAACAAGATCTTACTTTTGTTCAAACTCAGTGTGTCTGGGGCCAGCCTCCCAGCTTTGTCACCTTTTCTCCTTTGCTTTCACTTTCTGAATCCCATTCACTTGTTCCTGATGGCACGAGTGTTTTCAAAACATACCAGCCACATGTTTTTTGTGGACAATTGAGATTGCTATAGACCATGGGTGGGGAATGTCCAGCCTGCGGCTGTCTAAGGCTCAAAAAATCATTTGGTCTGGCCCTGCCAAGGCATTAGGGGTGAATTAATTAAATGTTTGACCAAATATAGCAGACTAATTTTTAAAGATGGTAATTTTGTTTGGCTCATGAATGATGTTATGAATATCTAAGTGGCCCTTGGCAGAAAAAAGGTTCCCTACCCCTATTAGAGATAATTGAGATAATATTTAAAAAATAATAAATAAAGTGGCTTGCAATCCCACTGCTCAGAGATTGTCACCATGGATGCCAAGTTCTTTTTATCATTCTTTCCCTGATTGTTAAGAAATAATACTCACTGTAAAAGAAATTAGAAAATGTAGAAAAAGCACAGAAGCAAAACACTGTCTCTTATCTCACTGCCCAGATTACCAATGTGGAGACGTGTTCTTACACAGATTTTCAGGCTGATGTTTTCATCTATATTTAAAATGATTGCAAGCCTGTATAGCTGAGAGCTGGCCCTGGACTGATCAGCTAGATTTAGATTTTGCCATCACTGCTAACTAGTCATGGGCAACTGTGACTCTGTAGGCCTCAGTGTCTCTATGTGTAAATCAGGATGTTGTGGAGAACACTGCACCACACTCGGCACAGAGAGCTCTGAAAAGTGGCCGTCATGAGCCGTGTGTCCATTTCTAATGGCTGCCCGACAATTCCCATGGAAACCTAGTGACTTATCAACACCTGGGTGCTACCTCCCATTTATGTGCCACTATTTTTGTGGGTCAGGATTTCAGGCACAGATTAGCTGGATCCCCTGTTCAGAGTTTCACAGGCTACAAACCAGGCTGGGGCTGGGGTCTCAACTGGAGTACTGCCAGTGATGTTTTTGGAGCATTTTATAAGTGTTGGGAAATTGAATCGCACAGGCCTGGTGCCAGGTGAATTGGGTTTAAAAACTTAGACCTGCTTAGTTCTTTTAAGACTTAGTTCTTCATTGCTTTAACCATTTGCCTATAGGTGATACTTTGATGGGTGCCAATATGTTATGCGCAGCATCTTTACATACCAGCACACTGAAGGGGAGTAGGGGAGTAGTAGGAAACATTTCTCCTCGAAGTTTATGATTTTCATTGACTAGAATAAGTTCTGCAATTGGAACAGACTTTTGAAAGTAGTATGGCGAGGCTAGCAGGTGGCTCCAGAGCCCAGGCTCTCATTACTGCTAGAAGACCATGGTCCTTTTCTTACAGCACTTCCGAGACAGTCACATATTGCCGCCCTCTCAGATGAGTAACTTCCAGTCACAGCACACAGCAAAAGGGTAGCTTAACATTAAAAGGTCGTTGTCACTTTGTGTTGAGGAAATAAATGAAGTAGCTCAGCAAATAGCAAAATAAAAAGAAATAAATATTCCAGAACAAGCTGTTACATTCATTTGGTATCAATAAAATTGTCCAAAATAAACGAGAAGACCGTGGCAAGTTATAGTTGTGTAAATAATGAAATCTGATATTTGCTGTTTAAATTAAGCAGCTGAGAGAATCTCTTTGTAAAGAAGATGAAAAAGAAATGTACACACATTACTTCCAGACTGCATTACTCTTTGGAAATATTCCACCTACCAGTTAGAGTTTGGGTATGATTGTTACCTTTGCGTTCACATCCACAGCATGGTGATAACCAACACTCACTTCCTGGGCCTGTTCTTCTCCATATAACAGGAAAAACAGTGAACTTTAGTGACAGTAGGCTGAATAGCTAATGACCTTCCTTTTTGAGACAGTTACTTATGTTCTGAAAGAGTGTCAGACCTCGAAGAAGAATCCCCTTTGCCACATGGCCATCCTAGAGGGAAAGGGATGAGGAACCCACCTGGATACCAACTAGTCCTGTGTCCTGGCTGGATTTCACACACATTTAACAGCAGTTTCAAAACCTGAACCTCGGTGCCTCTGTTTCCTGTAAGCAACACTTGGAACTGGCCTGTAATGTAACTGTTCAGAGTGTGCTGGTGGTTGTTGGTAACTGTCAATTTGTTAACAGTCTCAGCCCGTCAGCTGCACAGGGAGTTCAGGGGACCGGAGAAGACATCCTCACAGACTTGATTGACATGTACCTTTATCTTCATTTATTTTCAATGTCCATACTCAGGTGACTCGATACCTTTAAAGCCTTCTCTTTATTACTGTGGTTGGGATTGCCAATTTTGCTTCCAACAGTGGGAATACCATCCAATTCACAAAGAATGACGTGCTTAGCTGAAGAGCCCGCATTGCTTCCCAGAGTGACCAGAGCTTTTTCAGTAATTACAGGATGTTCAGTTGACTCCAGTAGATGAAGCAGTTCCTGCAGTGGCTCAGCATCTAGGATGTCATCATATGAACCATTGGTTAAGTCTTCTGTGGACCAGGCGGGATGCAGCTGTAGTCCCTGGCCCCAGTCAGCCTGTAAATGCAATAGCAAGTGTGACCCGAGGACCAGGCCCACTGCCACCCAGCCCGAATCCAGGTGCTGCCTGTTCCGCTGAGACCCAGCGCAGGTGTTTGCTAAGCAAGTGGGTTCCATAGCCACCTGAGCTGGAGCCAAACCCTAAATTTTTTAAAATAAATCTTTATTGTTCAGATTATTACAGATGTTCCTTTTTTTTTTAACCCTCCTAGCTCCCCTCCACCTGGTTCCCCCCCACCCTGTGCCCTTACCTCCACCACTGTCTTCATCAATAGATGTAAGATTTTTGTCCAGTCTCTTCCCATATTCCTCACACCCCCTTCCCCCTGAGAATTGTCAGTCCATTCCCTTTCTATGCCCTTACTTCTATTCACCAGTTTATTCATCAGATATTTCTGTTGACTTAATTGTTATATTCACTGGTTGATAGATATGTATTTGTTGTCACTTTGTTGTTCATAATTTTTATCTTTACCTTTTTCTTCTTCTTCCTCTTCTTAAAGAATGCCCTTCAGCATTTCAAATAATCCTGGTTTGGTGGTGATGAACTCCTTTAGCTTTTTCTTGTCTGTGAAGCTCTTTATCTGACCATCAATTAGCTTTACTGGGTAGAGTAATCTTGGTTGTAGGTTCTTGCTATTCATCACTTTGAATATTTCTTGCCACTTCCTTCTGGCCTGTATGGTTTCTGTTGAGAAATCAGCTGACAGTCATATGGGTACTCGCTTGTTTTTCTCTTGCTGCTTTTAAGATTCTCTCTTTGTATTTTGCCCTTGGCATTTTAATTATGATGTGTCTTGGTGTGGTCCTCTTTGGATTCCTTTTGTTTGGGATCCTCTGTGCTTCCTGGACTTATAAGTCTATTTCTTTCCCCAGGTAGGGGAAGTTTTCTGTCATTATTTCTTCAAATAGGCTTTCAGTATCTTGCTCTCTCTCTTCTTCTGGCACCCCTATAATTCTGATGTTGGTATGCTTGAAGTTTCCCCAGAGGCTCCTTACACTATCTTCATATTTTTGGAATCTTTTTTCTTTTGCTTTTCTCCATTTCTGTCATTTGTGATCTGTTTCTTTGTCTCCGCATTTTGGCTGCTTCCCTGCATTGATAGAGTGGCTTTCAGTGCTAGGTGTTCTATAGGGCCCAGTGATTCAGTCTCCCTAATCACCTGGGGTGGACACTCTTGGTATACGTCTTTGAGGGCTGGGTTCACAGTCTTGTTGTAGTTAAGTCTTGATTGCTGTTGGTATCACTGGGAGAAAATGACCTCCAGGCCAATTGATTACAAGAACCAGCTGTGTCTATTGTGGAAGAACTGCTATGCAGGAGACATCCTTAGGGAGCAGAACTTGCTTCAGTGGGGCTTTGGTAGTCACTGAGTCTGCCTCTTGAGTGTGTCCCTTATGGATGTGAGGAGTTGAAATCTGGTATCTGGCCACTGGGTACCCTGACTCCTGTATCTCGAAGGAGGTGCAAAGTCAGCTGCTGCATAAATCCACCCAGGAGGTGGTACAGCAAGATCTATAGATTTATCCTTATTGTTTAGGGTTTGGAACTTTTGGAGTTCTCTGTTCCAGCTGCAGCCTGTTAGGTTAGGCTGCAGGCAGACAGGCACACAGCTTGGGTGGGGTTGTAAATTGGGTGGGGCGGAGCAACCAGCGATGGCAGCCCCAAGCCATCTCCACGGCTTCTCCCTGTTTTGGCGTCTCCACACCCTGGTGTCTGCACGCCCCTGAGTCCCCGAGTCTCGGAGATCTCTGTCAGTGATCTCTGGGAACAGCTCTGCTAGAATACCACCCTCATCTTTCACCCCATGGCCAGACAGCCTGCAACGAGTTCAGTGCGACCCCGGAGTTTATAATCCCCTTCCAAGCCACGGATCCAGGTGCAGCTGCCACCACTGTTTCGCATGCGCCACCATCGTTTCGCACACATCCGTACCTCTCTGTTTTGGCGCTGAGAACTTCTACTCAGTCTCAATGCACTCCTTCTCTTGCCTTCTAGTTGTAAAGCTTCCATTCCCTTGGTTCTGGAGGATGGCTGTTTAGCTTTATAGTTGTATTTTTTAATGTGGTTGTGGGAGGCTGCGCATTCAGATATATGTACCTTAGGTCGCCATCTTAGTTCTCCCTGAACCCTAAATTTTTGAATACGGAATTTTCTCAACTACAAGTGAAATAAAAAAGACTTGCCTGGAAAAATTGCTGTTAGAACTAAAGGGAATAATATAGGCAAAGTTGCTGGCATGTGTTAACTAAGTGTATTATGCAGATGCAGAAACTGAGGCCCTGAGCCCTGGAGAGAGGCGCTCCAGGAGGGGTATCCAGTCCCCACACCTCCAAATTCACCAGAGCCTTTGATTTGCCACTTCCTCGGCAGGTCACACCTGTGCTCCTCCCCTTCTTCAGCACAGTACCTGCATCCACCAGGTTGGCTCTGACAGGTGTGAGATCCTTGTTTTTGTTACCTTTTCCCCTACAGACTTCAGTTTTGTCTGAACAAAACAGCAGGGAAGGCAAAGGATGCGCTGGTCTTCTCCCTCCTTGTCCCTCTGCCTTGTGGGGCCTCAGGTCAAGCAAGGCCCTGGTGCTGTTGTCCTTTCTGCTGGAGATGGTAGATGGAGGCCCAGGTCTGGACTAGGACTCTAACTGGTTCTCTACATCCTGATTTTCTGGTTCCAAGGACTGGAACCTCTGGGTTTAAATGCAACTCACTGACTCCAATGCATTTGTCCTTTTGAGCAAGAGGCCAAGGATTCTGGGCTCTCAAGCCCAATTGTGGACATAACTTTTGAAGGTATGTCACTGTGCTGTGACCCTCCTTGGCAGCCAGCTCAGGTTCTGGGGGCCATGAAGGGAGGATGGTGAATGCCAATCTTGTCCACCACCAGCTTGCACATGGTGGCTCAGCTAATTAAAGGCTCAGCCTGTTTGGGGGAGACACTGGGGCACAAGGACCTTCCAGTGGCGTCCTGTTGCTCTCTTCTATATTTATCAAGAGTCTAGTCACTGGAGTGGAACTGCTTGCAATCAGAGACTCATTTTCTTCCATCCTATACTGATCGAGTGACCCTCGCCAAGACACTTAACCTCTCCAGGCCTCAGTTTCCTCATCTGCAGAGCCGACCAATTGGATGGTCGTACCTTCCTAACAGGGTTGTCCTGAGGATGAAATGACCGAGTGCTTTTAAGCCGGTGGGTGGTGCACACTCAGTAAGCATCAGCTGCTAGCAGTCAGATGGTAGGGCCCTGCCTAGCCTGGCCCATCCGCCTCGCTGACTTCATTTCTTCGCCTCCCCCAACTGCTGCAGCCACATTGCCCCTGTTGCCCTTCCCGTTGCACAATAGGTGTGTGCCCTCTTGGGCTCATTCTGAGAGATGTTCCCCGGGTCTTCGCAAGTCAGGCCCACCTTCCATCCACAGGTCAGAGGTCACCTCTTCCAGGAGGCTCCTGACCACCCCTTGCCCTGCATCTTTCTCTCTCATGACCCTGTTTTTTTATTTCTCTTATGGCACACTTGAAGTTATTTGTGTATTTCTCTCTCTGCTTGTGCATTTTCTGATCCAACCTAGCAAAGTACACCTCTGTTTTTAGGAAACCTACTGTTTAGGAAACCCTGAGTGTCTAAATTGGACTGGCACACAGGGAGTGGTCAATAAATGACTGCAGAGTGAATGAATACGTTGCATGGAAGTTGGCTTAAGTCAGACAGTAAGGACTGATGCTGGTTGAGCTGCTATCACTTGCTATTACTTTTCTCCTTTTAATTCTACAACAACCCTCTATAGTAGGTAACCTTGTTGACTTGGTCCCACAGATGAGGTGACAGCTCAGAGAGCTTAAATAACTTCTCCAGGGTCACACAGCTAATGAGCAGTAGTGGCTCAAAAAGGCTCTAGTCTGGGGGGTCCTGGTGCTTCCTTGGCCCTCATAGGAATGAGGTCCTAGAACTTTGAGGGAAGCAGAGAAGATAGTGTGTAGATCCCCATGAGAATGACGATGCTGATGCATCTTGTTTAACCAGTTAACTGCCACGAGTCCAAAATGGAGACCATCCCCACATGCCACGATATTTTGAATTTAGTTGCGTCTATAGATGCTTATGGTGTACATAGGGTTAAAGCATGCCTTTAGTTGTTACTGATCGTATTAACATCCTAAATTGTGTGTGAGCCTTCAGCCTTGCTCCCTAACCCCTGATGCAGAGATGCAGGGTAGGAAGGATGGACATTTAAAATATTTATTTAAAAAATATTTGTATTGATTTCAGAGAGGAAGGGAGAGGGAGAGAGATAGAAACATCAATGGTGAGAATCATTGATCAGCTGCCTCCTGCACGCCCCCCAGTGGGGATGGAGCCCTGGCATGTGCCCTGACCAGGAATTGAATCATGACCTTCTTGTTCATATGTCATTGCTCAACTACTGAACCACACCAATGGGACAAAACTTATTTATTGATTGATTTGTTTTACAAAGAGAGAGGGAGAGAGAGAGAAACATCAATTTGTTCCACTCATTTATGTATTCATTGGGGGAATTGAATCCACAACCTTGCTGTGTCGGGATAATGTTCTAACCAACTGAGCTACTGGCCAGGGCTGGTAGGTTGGATATTTCTGTCCCATTTCACAGGCAGGAAAACTGGGGCTCTCGGCTTAACCATCTATCTGTGTGTGGGATGTCCCCTTGAGAAAGGTCTTGGCTGAGACCCTACTCCTTTGAGATGTTTGCCTGGACTAGCCTCGATGAGCTGTTCTTCCTAATGTCATACTGCCCGCATGTCCCCACCCTAGCACTTGCCCCCGCATGTCGCAGTTGCTCATCGCATTGCCTCTCTCCTGTTAGATCGGTGCTGTCCCAAGCAGAGGCCACTAGGCCAGGGGCAGTTTTCCTCCCTCCCTCAGGGCACATTTGGCAATGTCTGGAGACATTTGTGGTTGTCACAGGGGAGGATGGGGATGCTGGGTGCGTGCCAGCTGAGCAGGGGTCTGACTGTGTCTGTCTGGGCTTGCTAATTATTGCACATGCAACACTGAGCAGAGACTTGACACAGACTGGGTGCTGGAGGCAGGGTCTACATGCCCAGAAGCTGGCCTGGTATGACCCTGAGCACCCAGTGGTGAGCCCACAGTTCTCCCCCCAAGTCCAGTATATAAGGTAGCTGCTGGGGAGAGCTCTTTTCTTCTGGGAGATGCCCAGTTGTCCCCTGACTCCCTGACCAGGCCCTGGGCCTGGGTCTTCTTGCCGGGCCTCCTCCCACTCCCCCCTGGCCAAGCATGATCATGGATGAGTCATGCACTCCCTCGTTTGGAACATCTCCACGTGCAGCCTGCCCTTCGTGGTCCTCAGCAGCAGTGAGGTGCAGGCAAATGTAAAATCTTATTGTCTGAGCCAGGACTCCACCGGACATAAAGGCAGACAAAGACAAGCAGCCACAGGCTTTCTGTGACTTTAGTTATCCTGAGCGCAGGGCTTTGCTTGACCCCAGAGGAAAGCGGGACGAGCTCCAGAATGCTATTTGGAAACCTCCGTCCTGTCCTGACAATGGGTTTCTGAGAATAGGACGAATTCTTCATCATTACACAACAGAGATGATTGAGCAAGTGTCCGCCATGGCCAGCCCCATCTGGATTTGACCACAGTCCATCCCTGAAGATTCAAAACAGCCCTCAAAAGTTATGGACTGGCTGGGCATGGCTTTGAGGGCAGGATCTGTTCTAGGTGGCACTGAGAGAGGATGTCCAGAGGGACATATTTTAATCATGAGCCTGACCTCTGGTTCCCGAGGTAGCTATGTAATTGTCAACACCAAGCAGCCTGGCTGAGAAATTGGAATTTACAGATACCAATGACTAGCTTGTTTTAGTGTAAAAGTTCCTTGAATTCCATCTCCCCCCCCACACTTAAAAAATATGGTTGTGCCCTAGCTGGTTTGGTTCAGTGGATAGAATGTCGGCCTGCAGACTGAAGGATCCCGGGTTCGATTCTGGTCAAGGGCACATGCCTGGGTTGCAGGCTTGATCCCCAGTAGGGAGTGTGCAGGAAGCAACCAATTAATGATTCTCTCTCATCATTGATGTTTCTATCTCTCTCTTCCTTTCCCTTCCTCTCTGAAATTAATAAAAAAAAAATGGTTGTGAGAGTAACAGGTTTATTGTACTCAAATTGCAAAATGTAGGAAAACACAAAGAAAAAAACCAAACCCAGAATCCCATCAGGCAGTGATTATCACTGCCCACATTCTCTCCTTCAGCTTCTTTTGTAGTGCTTATAATTTAGCGTGTGTAGTATTTTACAGTATTGCTATCAAACAGCCCTTGCCATTTTAAATCTTTTTTTTCTTTATATCTAGAACATTTTGTTGTGTCGTTCAGTATTCGACATCACTGTAACTGACTGCATAGCCCTTCACTAGGAAAGCAGACCAGCTTCTTGAAACAGTTCTCCATTGTTGAATATTTAGGCCAATTCCTACTTTCTGCGATTGTAAATAACTCCACAGTGGATATCCTTGTACATAAGTCTTTGCACACATCTCTAATCATTTCCTTAGGGTGAATTCCTGGAAGTAAAATGACTGGTGTGATGGGTCACACATACTAAGACGGTTGGTAAGTACTGTCATAGTAGTTTGGAAAGTCTGTGACAAATAGCGCTTCCAGCGGAATGTCTTTGAGTGTCTTCTCTCCCATGCTCTCCCCACCCTCGCCAGTCCTGGCACCGACCAATCGAAACACAGAAAAACAAGCAAACAGATAAGTCATGCTCACTCCTGGAGAAAAGCACTCCGGCCGTTTGGTGCTGGTTTTTTTCCGGATTGCTTTCTGTGCCCATATACTCATGTACGTGTGTGTTTTTGTAGAACTAGAATGCTGGGTACATACATATTGCTTTGTACCCGGGTTTTTAAAAATATATATATATTTTATTGATCTTTTACAGAGAAGAAGGGAGAGGGATAGAAAATCAGAAACATCAATGAGAGAGAAACATTGATCAGCTGCCTCCTGCACACCTCCTACTGGGGATGTGCCCACAACCAAGGTACATGCCCTTGACCGGAATCGAACCTGGGACCCTTTAGTCCGCAGGCCGACGCTCTATCCGCTGAGCCAAACCGGTCAGGGCTGTACCCGGATTTTTAAATTTGACTGTCTGCTGGCATCTTTGGTGAAGCATCATTCTTCTCCGCGACTCCCTCCTGTCCCGTCGCATGTCTGTGTGGGAGGAGACCTCACGGACTCCTTAACACCGAGCACAGGGCGGCTGCCAACTTCTCCCATATAAATGGATGGGGATACATTTCCTTCCTTATACACAGTTGCTAAATAATTCCTTCGAAATGAGAGTGCTGGAACAGAAACCACACATTTCTAAGGAGTCTAATATGTGTCACAAGATTGGGAAAAGCCGAGTCCTTTATGTCCCCCAGTCGTCTGTGGGTTGCGGTCTCTCCCCATGTTGCTGATGCCGTTCTTTTTAATATTGCTGCTCTGAAAGGCATATGGAATGATCTCACTGTAGTTCTCACTTCAGTTGATTTGATTACTGATGAATTGAACCATTTGTCCCCAGTGGGCTGCCATTTGGCATCGCCATCGCTGTTATTTGTTGCTCACTTTTCTGCATTGCTCTGGTGAGCTGTGTATGTTTTAAGAGTCTTAATACGTTGTCATCAATGTTGGAAATTTCTTCCCTAGTTGTCTTGTGTCTTTTAATTGAATCAGCAGTGGGTGTCGATGTCCAGGAATCTTTCATGTTCATGTTCAACCATTTTGTCTTTTCCTTTGTGGATATGCCTTCACACCCTAGAAAGGCCTTCAGGAGAATGATCTGGGGGCTCATCGCCACAGTGGACAGATGTCTAGTGAACTCAATGGCATTGCATGTGTCAGGTGGACAGAGTGCCCTTTCAGCTTTGGAGGGGCTGTGACAGCCACTGGGCAATGCACTCCAGGTGGCCAAAAGCCCTCTCTCTTTTCCGGATTTTTATTCTTAACTAGTTACATAGCAGAGAGAGCACTGGGCAGGGAGTCAGGTCTGCCGACTTTGGCACTGCTGTGTACGCACAGTGGAGCCTCAGTTTCCTCATTTGTACAGTGAAGGAATGACGAGGATCTTCCCCTCTCACCCCTACCTGCTCATGACTTATGACCTTAAGTAGGGCCCTAAGATCACTCCCTATTAAAGCCTCTCTAGGCATGTAAGACCAGACACTCCAAAGAAAAACAAAAAGACTCATCCATATAAACACTAAAAATTCCAGGACGTCACAAAACACCACAAGTACAATTAAAAGACAAAGAATAAGCTAGGAAAAATACTTGAAACAATTAGCTCATTAAACCTCCCCATCCCTGCACATCCTCCCTCAGAGGGCTGGGGGTGCGGAAAGGAGCCCCGAGAGTACTAGCAGGGGCCCAGGGAGGTGCTCAGTCCAGGCTTTTTATCCTCTGAATGAGAGTGAGTGAGTGAGTGAGAGAATGAATGAATGGAGGCTAAGCCTGCGTCCTAGGTGGTGGGGGCCTTCCTTTAAACCAGGAGGAGGCAGGACCTGACCTGGGAGAAGAAGTGGTTTCTGTTGTTTACTGTGGCATGTTCACTGCAGGGCCTCCCCCTTCCTCTGAGCTCATCTGGAAAATGGGCTGAGAAATGTTGACTCTCCTGCCTCCGGACCCCTCCCTCTGAAGGGGGTCAGTTGGGATGAATCAGAGCATAGGTATTCTGGCTTAGCCATTGTTTTGACAATAGGAATGATTAAACAGACAGTTTATTTATTTTATTCTCATCTTTGCATCTGCATCTCCAGAAGAGCTTTGTTCCTAGGTGCAGGCAAGAAAGGAACTTTGTGCAAAGTCAGAAACTAGTTATGAGAAGGAAACGAGGGTTTCTATTGGTGGAAGAAAATGCAGGCATCTTTGAGCTTTTATTTTCTCACAGGATTTCATGTCACTTTAAACTGGTTCTTCTCTGCTCTGAGTGGCCTGGAATGGCTGTTGTACTCAAGTTGCAGCATGGAAGACTGGGTTAGACATCAAGAGGGACTCCCTGCTTAATGAACTTGTGTAAGCAGAGGAAGGAGCAAAAGAGGCAGTCCTACAACTTCTTCCGTGTGCGTAAGAGGTAGTTTGCTGGAGACACTCGCGCCTTCAGGAGAAACTTTCGTGCCGCGTTCTCAGAGGTCCGGGAGGCTGCGATGGAAGCAAAGCACAGCCTAGCAGAAGGATCCTGAGAGAAAATGTTATACTTCCTCAAATTTTACAGGTGGGGAAACTGAGGCAGGACCGTGCAACAAATATTTCCCAAGGACTTCCAGTGTGCCAGGTCTGTTCTGAGCACTGGGCGGACAGCAGTGAGACAGATGGCTAGCAAACAAGGTCATGAACATAGAATGAAATGTCAGGGGGCATTGGGCTTGGTCGGGACAGGAAATGCTGGGGGAGGAGAGAGTGGGAGTTGCCTTTGAGGCAAGGTCATGCATGATGCAGTGACTCACCAGGGTCACATGAGATACACTCAGAGTCTGGTTTCCTGACCCCTAGTCAAGGGTTCCTCCAGGGTGTTTTGGTTGCAAGAAACAGAAAATGCAATTCAAAAAGGCTTAAATTCTGACGTTAGATCCTATTTCAGGATTGTTTTGATCCAGGTTCTCAAGAACTGCCCTCTCGCCACGTGCCTGCCTCTTCTGTGGGGCTTTCAATTCTCAGGCTTCCAGCAAGACGACCACCCAGATCTCCAGGCCCACATCCTCCGAGAGTCCAGCTCAGCAGGACTGAACTGCTCCTTCTCCAGAAATTTGAACAAAAGCCCTAGGCCTGACTCCCTGGCCAAGTTTGGGGCATGGCCTCATTTCTGAACTAATCGCAGTGGCTTGGGGGTTGTCCAGCACCTATGGCCCGGTGGAGGAGGCCTACCCTGGAACACTGGGCTGGGACACTCCCAGGTGAATTCTGAGCATTGTTGGCAGAAGAAGGAATCTGGATTCAGGCCGGCCCAAACCCAGCCGTGGCAATAACATCTCCCCACACCTCCGTGCTCTGTCCCCATCAGCCCCTCCCCCAGGCTTTCTTGGGTACCTTCTGTGAGCTTCCCTCTGTTTCCCATAGAGTGAAGCTTTTAGGAATGAAGAGATTTGCTTCTAATCCTCAAGGATCTTATAATCTTCTCAAGGAAACCAATTCTATACCCTTATTTTCATTCTGTCTTTTTGTGGTTTGCTAATGACATGAATTTTCTGTCCACAAAAGGAAGGATGTCCGTGGGCTGGAGGAGTCCAGGCGGGCTCCCAGTGCCTGTCAAAGGGTGGGCTGTATCAGGAAGGTTGACGGAGTAAATGGGACTGGGTACGCAGGATGCCTGCCATGTGATTATGGCTTTTCGGGATACATGTTTAGAATTTGTATAGTTCTTGTACCACGGGTGGTTTACAAGATTATAAGGTAGGATAAGGCAAGCGTGTAATTTAGTAGTCAGGTATTTATTCCAAATTTGTCTTAGCAACAAATATATTCTTAACTTATCAGACTCGGATAATAATACTGGGGATGAAGCTAAAATGAAAAAATGAAAAGAAGGGGCTCTCTGCTTCTGTTCGTCAGACAGCCGCTCTTCCTGTGCAGTGCCAGCCACAACCCTGAGACTCGATGGCGAAGGTCGGAGTGAATGGAATGGGCACAGTGGGCGCCTGGTCATCAGGGCTGCTTTTAACTCTGGCAAAGAGAACATTGTCACCGTCTACGGCTCCTTCAACTACGTGGTCTACATATTCCAGTATGATTCTACTCATGGCAAGTTCAAAGGCACAATCAAGGCAGAGAACGGGAAGCTTGTCCTTAATGGAAAGTCCATCTCCATCTTCTAGGAGCGAGATCCCGCCAACATCAAATGGGGAGATGCTGGTACTGAGTATGTTGTGGAGTCACCGGTGTCTTCACTACCATGAACAAGGCTGGGGCTCACTTGAAGGGTGAATCCAAAAGGGTCATCATCTCTGCCCCTTCTGCGGATGCCCCCATGTGAACCATGACAACTCCCTCAAGATTGTCAGCAATGCCTGTTGCACCACCAGCTGCTTAGCCCTCCTGGCCAAGGTCATCCATGACACATGACAACTATGGCATCGTGGGACTCATGACCATAGTCCATGCCATCACTGCCACTGAGAAGACCATGGATGGCCTCTCTGGGAAGCTATGGCATGATGGCCGAGGGGCTGCCCAGCACATCATCCCTGCTTCTACTGGTGCTGCCAAGGCTGTGGGCAAGGCCATCCCTGAGCTGAATGGGAAGCTCCGTGGCATGGCCTTCTGTGTCCCTACTCCCGATGTGTTGGTTGTAGATCTGACCTGCTGCCTGGAGAATGCTGCCAAATACGATGACATCAAAAAGGGGGTGAAGCAGGCATCAGAGGGCCCCCTTAAGGGCATCCTGGGCTATACTGAGGACCAGGTTGTCTCCTGAGACTTTAACATGACACCCACTTCTCCACCTTTGATGCTGAGGCTGGCATTGCCCTCAATGACCACTTTGTCAAGCTCGTTTCCTGGTCTGACAATTAATTTGGCTACAGCAACAGGGTGGTGGACCTTATGGTCTACATGGCCTCCAAGGAGCAAGAGCGCCCTGGACCACCAGCCCCAGCGAGAGGAAGAGAGGCCCTCAGCTTCTGGGGAAGTCCTTGCCCCAACTCGATCCCTCAGCACACTGAGACTCCCCTGCTCCTCCACAGTTCCTATCCCACACCCCCTGGAGAAGCGGAGGGACTTTGGGAACCCTACTGTGTCCTGTACCATTGAAGTTCACTGCACCTCGCCAAAAATAAATAAATAAAAGAAGGGGGAGGAGACAATTTAAAGAAAGATCACAAATAAATAACATCCCCACTGATCCTCCCCTTCCCCCACCCCATCCCGTCCCCACTACCACAGGTAGTTTGCAGAAATGGCAAAAATATAGGCATAAGAATGAGTAAGGTTTGGGAAATGCTGGTCTGGAGCTTAGATTCTGGGATTAGACAGACTGGACTGGATTCCAGCGACCGACCCACCATGCATCTGCAGTGAAACTGGGCAAGTCGATTCACCTTTCTAGGCCTCAGTTTGCTTACCTGTAAAATGGGGCTGAGACTGAGACCAACTTCGTAGGGGATTTCGAGGAATCCTAGAGATCGATAATGTGAAACATCAGGATGCCCTCTGATGTACTAGGAAGCTACTAATAATCTGGACTGATATTCAGGGGAAGAGAAGAAAAGATGGTCCAGGCACAGTGAGAGCCAGGGCCCAGCATGGGGCTGACATGACTGGTGCGGGCACAGTAGGGATGATGTTGGAACCTGGAGTGGAGGCTGTGCAATTTCAAAGGAAACTGCAGAGGTGAACAGGCTCCTTTTGCTTCCCATCAAATCTCTCTTCGCTCCCCACTGACCCCACCCCCCAACTGCCGTCCTCCCTCTCCCTCACTGAGAGCTACAGTGTCTGTGCAGACAGATGCCAGAGAACTGGGGTTGTGCTCCGTGGAGTTCATCTGTGTTGTTTATCTTTTAAACATCATTAACCACAAATTAGCTGATTCTTTTGTGGCTATAAATTAATAGATTCCATTAGTAAACAGTCAATTACAGGATGATTACTTTTCCCCTCGAACTTCAAGCTTTTGTATAGCTATTTGAGAGTGTTTGATTCTGTCCTCTTCCCACTCCCAGTGTCCTTTCTGGATTCTTGGTTCACTGGTCCGGATCTTCCAAATGGACTGGGAGGCTGAGGGGGGATGGGGTGGGGGCGGCTCCCTCTGTAATGAGGTTGTAAGCAGCCTGGTGTTTGTTTTACAGAAACGAACTGATGGACCAGAGATTTTTCCCCCAAGAGAATTTTTGTTTCAAACACAAAACAAAACAGCCAGTGTCCACCTCCTTTAGTCCTGTATGTGCCGTCAACATATCCTATTTGTGTTGCGTATCTTTCCTGCTTCTGGGACCTCATCCTGGTAAACTCCTGGAAATCATTTGTTTCAAGCTCCATCTGCTCCTCCCTCCCTCCCACTATGCATTCATCCCAACACCCACCTATCTATCCGTTCTGTCTGGACTCTAGGTATACCCTTCTGTCCTCGGCTGGAGTAGTCAAGAGGGACACTGGTCTCACTGTATCCACCAGCCAAGTTTTAAAGCATCTAGGTAGTAAGATAGGGTTAGTCCTTGGAACCCACAGCCATAAACCTACAACTGGGAGAGCAAACGTAGTACCCTTAGGGGTCGGGCAGGTAACTTAAATAACTAAAAGCAAAAGCAAGTCCCAGGCCTTCAGTGAGCTGTGGGGTTTGAGTCATTCCAAAGGCCTTCTAATTCAAATTAAAACCAAAATGCAACATCTTTAAACTAATGGTTCCTAACCAGGGGCAGGTGTGCCCCATACTTGACAATGTCTGAGGGATCACTTCTGTCCCCACCACCATTGGCGTCCAGTCCAAATGGCCCTATAGTTCTCTCCTCCACAACTACAGTAACATTCTCCTTGGTCCTCTAGTCCCTCTCCTGATGCCTTTTAATCAATTCGCATAACCAGCAGGAGGGAATTTCTAGAAAGCAAATCTGGTCTCCTATTGCTTCTTTGTCTAAAATCCTTTTGGATGGCCACAGTTATCCCTGGCAGTGTCCCAGCCACTCGCCATGTTCTTTAAGGTTCGTCTGCTCTTCCAGGCTCATGCCCATCTACCCTCCTTCCCTAAGCTTCAGCCACATCCTGACCTCTGGATTCCTGCAGGGGACTTTCCCACCCCAGGGCCTTTGCACTTATTATTTCTTCGTCCTGAACACTCTTCTTGCCACTCTTTGCTTGGTTAACACTTACCTTTGAGGCCTGTTTCAATTAGTAATGCTTTTGACTGCAAGTTATAATGGTCTCAACAAAATCAGATATATTTTAATCACGTAGCGAGAAGTCTGGAGGCAGCTGCTTTCCAGGTATTGATTCTGTGACTCAGGGCTGGTATCTCTGGGATGATCTTGGCCTTTCCTTGGGTCACAGAATGGCTGCCTCAGCTCTAGACATCTCATCCCCATTTAAGGCAGGAGGAAGTAGGGTAGTGGAACCAACAGACTTCAGCTTGCATCTCATTAGTCACAATGGTCCCACAGTAACCCCAGCTGCAGTGGAGGCTGAGAAGGTATTTCACTCTTGCAGCCTTGATAGAGGGAGTAAGTAAAGGAGGAAGAGATGGGGAATGCTGTCTATAACGTGTTGGCTTAAATGTCACTTCCTCCTAGAAGCCTCTCCTGATTCCCTAGACCAGGTCAGACAACTCCCATTATATGCTTCCCTAGCACCCTGTACCTCTCCTTCTTACCCTTACCACAACTGATTTATTACTTGTATAATTGATTGACAGGCATCTGATTCTTTCTTTTTGCTGGGAGTTCAGCAAGCTTAGTGAGTTCTCTCCTTTTTCTCCAGCTCCTAAGTGGGTGCCTGGTACACGGTAGGACCTCAATAGCTATTCAGTGACTTACTGCTGTCAAAGTGTTCTTCCCAGAGAACAGAGGGGCCTGATCCTGTCTGCCCAGCACCGTTCCTGCCCCTGGGAGGAGGATAGGCTCCTTTAGTCACCTGCTTTCCCAGCAGTGGCCAGCCCTGTTTGGCAGTCTCCTGCCAGCCTGTTCCTGGAACAGGTCCATTGATTTCAATTGCAACTCTGTCGGCTGCATGTTGATAAGGAGAGGAAGCTTGTATGCAGATCAGTTCTGAGATACCACACTGGGAACCAGCCATGTGGTGGAGTGCCCCTAGGCCCTGGGAGGATGGGGGTTCCTGCCACGAGGGCTGGGCCCTACCCCCTCATCCCCTCTCTCCTACTCAGCAGGGACTTCCGAGTTTCCTTATTTTGCCCATGTATCGATCCAGTTATTTTACCTTGGGCCTTAATTTTTCACATAAGACTAAAAGTGACATCATGCATTCAGTCTGTGCATCTTTGTGGAGTATGTTAATGAGCGTGACTGCAGATGTGGGGCGGACAGGAAATGGTTTGAGAGACAGATGCAGGCATCAGCCAGAGTCATCAATAAATATAAAACTATATTACAATAGAGGGGCATCAACTAGGGAGCTTAGAAGAGGATTCCTGGAGACTGTGCTGACTCAGGAAGAGAAACAGGAATCAAGTGCAGGATCCTGAAATGGGAGACGTTTCAGGTTATCTGGGTGGGTTCAGTGTAATCACAGGGTCCTTAGAGAGACAACAGGGGTGAGGTCAGGAAGCAGAAAGTGAGAGAGAGTTGAAGATGTTACACTGCTGTCTTTGAACATGGAAGCTGGAGCCACAAGCCAAAGAGTTTAGAAGCTTTTAGCAGCTTGAAAAGGCAATGAAATGGATTCTCGTTTAGCGTCTCCTGAAGGAACACAGCTATGGAGACACCCTGATTTTAGCTCAGTGAGATCTGTTTAGTATTTCTGACCTCCAGAACAATAATAAATGTGTGTGGTTTTAAACCACCCCATTGTGGTCATTTGTTATAGCAGCAACAGGAAACTAATACAGCACACAGTGAAATGCCAACCAGGTCAGGCACCACTTGAGTTTCAGTACTGAGTTCATGCTTCCAGTCATTTCTGAGATTGCCCCTGACCATGGTCTCTCCAAGGCCCAAAGCCCTTTGCTGCAAGTCACTTCCTGCTCTGATTGTCTACTACTGTCTCTTTCATGGGTCACCTGGACTTGCTTCTCATCTCTAGCCTCATCCATTTAATAACCAATTATTAATGCCTCCCCTCTTATTTCAAAAGGGACTTAGAGACCAGACGCCCATCTGTCCACCCATCCATCCACCCATCTGACATTTCCTAGTACTTATGCTAAGGACCAGGCACAGTCCTAGGTGCTGGGAACAGAAGGCCCCCCTGGGTTGCCTGGGGGAAGGACTGTGGTGTCATGCTGGCTTCCTGGTGGGGCTCCGTTTTGGTCCTCAGAGTGGACTTTGGTTGTTTTGGAGCCACAGTGTCTGTTTCCCATTTCCAGCATCATTTCGAGGAGATGGTACATCTAGGTACCTGCCTTCTGCCATAGATGCTAGGAGACTTCCTAACTCACAGTCTTCCTCTGTCAACTCTGCACAGACCTTTGTTCATTCTCAGGGCCCAGTTCCTCGTCACTCCCTCACCACCTGCGGGTTCTTCAGCTCCCTCTGCAGAAGCGAGGAGGAGAGCCTCCTTGGCTTCAGTGCTCCTTGTTGGGGACGAGGGGCACAGGACAGTGAAGTGGCCCCCAGGCTTTGGTGGGAGGCACACCTGCAGGCGGGATCCTCATTCCCCACCCACTCGCTGACTCGCCTCGCATTCGCCATCGCCATCTGACCTCTCTTGTCTGGCCCTTCGTCTATAACATGGATACTACGATATTAAAGGGTGAATGGGACGGCATTAACTGTGGTAATTAGGACGCCCCCTGGAACCTGGTAGGACTCGAGGTTGTTTAAGTATTGGGTGCTGTGGCATTTTGAGAGAGGTCCCCTTGTCCTGGTTTTGGGTCAACAAAGGCTGGGGCACAGATCCCTTTCACTGCTGAGGTGTCTGTCATTCAGGCCCTCCAGAAAACACAGCAGACAGAACTGGATGCAGGAGATGCAGTGGGGGATGCCTGTGAGGTGCACAGGGATGTGAGAGAGGGGCAGGGGCGGGCTTCAGACCAAATGCAGTGTCACCTGGAAAGGAAGTGAAGGGAGGGCAGAGGGGAGGTGGGGAGAGCCTTGGACCATGGGCAGCTCTGTGAAAACCTCGCCAGCTATGGGCGTCTCTGAGCAGAGACTACCCGTTAGGTGAGGCTGTGCCGGGCAGAAGTGGCCTGGCTCTGCCCCTGGCAGGGCAGCTCAGGCACAGCACACTTCTGAGAGGCTGGTGTCTGCAGGCAGCTGGGCACCTCCAGTCCTCGAGGCAGCATCTCTCAAAAGATCTGTGTCCTGCACCAACTTGGCTCCCCCAGAATTTGATAAATATTTATGAATAATGAATGATTAAAGACATGAGGAATGATTAAATGCATGAGTCATGCAAACTGAGGTCGCACATTAGGTCTGGGTCTAGCCATTGCTGCTGATTGAAATTCTCAATGAATGTTCAGTGCTGTGGGTTAGCCTGCTCACCATTTATTGGAGACCTACTATGCACCCCTTCCCCAGGACTCCCAAGATGAGCAAACATCTCTGCCATCCAGAACTCTCTGATGGGCCAAAGGGCTGGTCTGACCAGCAACTATAGGAAAGGCTGCTCTTATTCAAACTTCAAAGCTACTTCTGAGCCGATGACTCAGTCGGCCAGGCACATTGGGGTGCTGGCCACGGGCAAAATATTGAGCTTACACACCCCCAGGGGCCCCTCTGACCAGGGGCAGGCCCAAGTTTCCCAGGCAAGCAAATATGATGGTTAGTCAGCATCAAAAAATCCAATCAGAAAGAAAAGGAAAAAGGCAAATTCTTTCAGCCACATCCAATAGAGGAAAACAAATGTTGGCTTTCCCCGTGGATGTTTTGGTCAGCTGTGGAATTTTAATAATGCCACATGCTTTGGGCTGACCTTTTGTGGGGGAAACGGAAATTGGACACTTGACCACCAGGATTCAATGAAGAGAAAGCCGACTGGTGGATGGTGTCCCAATGTGGCATCTCATTCCGAGGTCTCACTCAGGGCTTTGAATTGATTCCGTGGCCACTTTCTTCTCAGAGGGTGGACGGGACATTGCGGGTCCCTGGAGAGAGTAGGAGCTACAGGGACCTCCATGATGTTGGGGTTTTGCTTCTTCTGGGCTGTCTTCCTGGTACTTAAAAAAAGAAAAGACAAACCAAAAAGCCAGGTCATTTTATCTCTTGGTTACAAACATCTTTCATTCCTCCAGAGAGAAATGAAAACACACATGCCCTGTAATGATGTTTACTGAGAAAAAAAGTCCCTGAGCAAAACCAACAGACACAATCTGGATAAAACAGATCATTCAGCGACTTCCTGGCGAACTCTGCACCGTAATCCCCGCCACCAGCCGTGCGCTCTGGGCTCCTGGGCATGTATTTGTTTTACTTTCTTGAAAGTGTGTGAGTGGGAGAGGCCCATCCACAGTCGTGCCGGGTGAATGGCAGGGAGACATTCCCCGAATAGCTCCTCAGCGCATCCGTCAGTAGTTTTTCTCTTCTGCTCATGGCAACGAGTCAAATATCTAACTGTGATTTTTAGACCTCAAGGCACATGAAGAGATTTGTTTGACAAAGGAGGGAGTGAATTAGAAAGCTCTGCTCCAGTGATGGGGAAGAATTTTCCACATGAGGCCAACTCACCTGCACCACACTTTGCCTATAACTGCCACGTCTCCATCAAACCTCCCAAAGGAAGAGAGCTCATTGGCCAGGGCTGGTCCCCACCAGAGGGATTGGGGACTGTGGTCCCCCCTTGGCAACAGTCTCTGTGTCCTGATAGCACCTGGCTCCCCGTGGAGGGTTCCCTTGGTAGCTTTTGAATGGTGTGCTGACAGCTCTGATTTGCCAGGGAGCTGGGGATCAGAAGTGATTCCTCCTCCTGCTCAGTGCAGTGGGGAAGGGACTGTCAGTGCCTTGAGCCACTCTGGAGTCGGGCAACAGAGGAAATGCTAAGGGGAGCGGACAGCGGGGGCTGGGCCGCTGCGCAGAGTGGGGGAAGGAGCGGGACAGGCCTGATGAGCACACATCAAGGGGATTCAAGCCAGACCCTCCTGGGAGCCCGACGCCTGCCTCCCCAAGTCCATGGTCTCGAGAGGCTTGGCCCCAGGTGCAGCCTTTAAACTGCAGCTGGGACCGGAGGTGCTTTCTGGATGGACACTCCTTATTTAGAAAAGTGAACATTAGTGAAAACACATCAGACTCCAAACCCACCATTTCAGGTGCCAATTACATTTTTCTAATGGAAGTAACAATCCCTGATGGTGAAGAGTTTGCTGTAAGCCAGGCATGTCGCCACGTGGGAAGTTGGTTTGCTGGCTTGTATATAGGCACACACACACACACATTCACCCTTCCATATTCCTTTTAAGAGTCGATAGAGCCATGTGAAAAGTTGCCGGAGCCCCATTTTACAGAAGAGGAAGCCAGTGTCAGACAAGGCGCTTCAGTGTAGAACTCACTCGGCCCCTCTGCTGACTTTTGTCACCGGCGATAATCAGCTGCTGTCCCAGCGCATTCCCTCCCTGTAGGTGCGAGTGGGCACCTGCTGATTAATAGTGCTGTCAGCCTTGCCCCGCGTGTTTTTTCAGTCCTTTTTCTTGGACCTGTTCTATGATTTCGCTTACTTAAACCTGGCGCATCAGAGTCGTAATGGTTTGTCTACACTGGAGCGGAGCTCACACTCTTGCTTCCAGAAAAGCCTGCTTTTCCACATTTAGGAAATAATGCTGGCGGTAACAGACAGGTGGTTTGATCAATCATAGTTTAGAAACAACATTCACTTCTGCGGGGTCAGTTCTAAGGCAGCCACCTTCTCATTGACGGCGAGACCACAGGCTGGTGGCTGCAGCGGGCAGGGGAGAGCCTGCCCTCCAGGGCCTCATCGGACTTTTAAGTTCCTGGTGGTCAGACTCTGCACAGGACAGAGGCTGTTCTCATCTCTTCCTTTGGGTTGATATTGACATCCAAGACCTGTTAAGACACATGGAAAATGGGACCCTGCAGCATAGGTGCTCTCTCTCTCTCTCTCACACACACACACACACACGTTCATAGGAGTTCTCACACACATTCACCCTGTACTCACACTCACAGTGCCCTAAGGCACGCATGCGCACACACACTGCCACTTTCACTCAGAGTCCCTCGCACATACACATACACACACACCCCCTCATGTACACACATACACACACACACATACACACACACCTTCAAAGTGGTGACCACATGTGGGTGATTGGAGTTCACGGTCAAAGCGGAGGAAGACCTCCCTCATGGGACTGGGACAGGATGAGTTTTAGCGACAGTCAGTCTGGGCCTCCTGAATCCAGTTGAATTCACCCAGAATCCGCCACCAGGTTCCAGGCGCCATGCAGGGTCTGGTGGGGAGGAACGAAGTAGGAGAGAAGCAACTGGTGAGCCGAGAGGAGCATGGGCTTATGGAAAGGTCAAGACCCACCTCTCCCAACTCTCCAGGGAGGTAGTGTCCTCTCCTGGCCTCAGTTTCCCCACTTGTTTCCACTCCTCTCTTTACCAGCGAGGCGGCTGCCTTCAAATCCAAGGGAGGCCTTGCCTCCTTTGCTCTGGGAAAGTGGAGCAGGGAGTGGTGGGAGGCAGTCGGCCACGCGGATGCTCAGGGCCTGTGCACCTGCTGAGCCATGTGCTCGAAGCCCTCTTCCCTAGGGTGATGTGGGCCAGGCAGCCTGCATGCGAATCCTGCGCCTGCCACTGACAAGCTGGCTGACCTCAGGCAAATCGCCTACGTCTCTGTGCTTGCCTTATTTGCAGCTATGGACAGTGCCGGCACCTACCAGTTAGTTGTGAGGTTTGACGAATGACTTGATGGAAAGCTCTGAGAACAGCACCTTGCAGGTGGCAAGTGCTCTGCGTCAGCTCAGCCTCCTGCCTCCCGCCCGATCAGACATTCCCTGGCTGACTGACACACACCTCCTCAGAGGGGCTGTGCTGACATCCTGGCTACCGTGGCTTGTCCTGGTTGTTTGTTGTTTCTTTCCTTCCTTCCTTCCTAAAAATATATTTTTATTGATTTTAGAGAGGAAAGGTGAGGGAGACAGAGTTAGGAACATCAGTGATGAGAGAGAATCATTGATCAGCTGCCTCCCCCACGCCCCCTGCTGGGAATCCAGCCTGCAACCCGGACATGTGCCCCAACCGGGAATCGAACCGTGACCTCCTGGTTCATAGGTCGATGCTCAACACTGGCGAGGCTGCTTGTTTTTCATAGCACCCTGCCCTAACTTGTAATTATGTATATGTGGGCACTAATCCCTTTCACCTGTTATTCCCCGCCAGACCATAGGCCCCCTGAGACCAGGGACCATGTCAGTTCCCCATTGCATCTCCCAGGAGCCTAGCTGTGTGCCTGGCACATAGTAGGCACTTAATACTTTGGTGTCAAGGAGCTTTGAGGTAACCCCAATAGAAAGAGAGGCAAGTTCTTCAATGTAGAGCAAAAGGGGCAACTAGCAGGAGGAAAAGTCCAGTCTGTGTTCCCAGCACCTCCATCCCGCCCCCCCAGGAGTCCCCTTCTCTTCTCCTTACCTCAGCAATCATGATTGCTTGGTTCCCTCCCTTCCCCGCCCCCCCGCGATGTGCTGGCTCTGGGATGCAGCAGTGATGGCCTTGTTGCATCCGGCTGGCATCCAATGGAGACTGAAGTTAAACAAGAGAACGTCCAGAATGAGTGTCATCTGCTGTGATTAGAGGGTGTGGTGGGCCCCCCTACCATGGGTCAGACATGGTTTCTATGGACAGCCTCCTGTCAGCCAGGTGACTAACAACTGGAAGGGCATGCTGGGCCCAGGGAACAGCATGTGTGAGCATCCTGAGGCTGGAAAAAAGCACAGGATCCTTGAGGAACTGAGGGAGCCTCAGGGAGGATGGGAAGTGGGTGTCAATAGAAAGGGAGGGGCTTGGGAGGGCCGAGGAGGGGGGAGGGGCCTTTGAGCTGGGAGGGGCCCCAGACTGGACATTCTCACAGTAACCATCACTCAAGACAAGACTCAGGAAGGTCCCTGTTTCGGCACACTGGGCTCACACTCAGAGGGCACCCTGGCGATGCAGCCATTTAGCTGAAGGGCGGGACGTGGTCACATGTCCTGTGGATGGGCTTCAGGTGGAGAATGGAGTGTACCCCAACCTGAGACGTGCGTTGCCTTTCCCCCGTGAAGATTAGTGCTCTGCAGTGAGGGGAACTCTGTGACCCGCATGGCTTTGGAGTTCAAGGCCCTGGACTGTTTCTTGTTATCTTGCTCATTAGAGGGTCAGAAGCCATAAGGACAGCGGCAGGGGTGGCTGCTGGTCCCTGGGGTTCTCCTTTCCGCCAGCGGACACTGGCACTTCCTCATCCTGGCAAGTAGGCATCTCAGGGACTCACCCTGACCCAGCAGCTGAGGTCCCTTCTGTGGAGGAGCAACAGGAGCTGAGACTGGCATAGATTGCAGCTCCCTGGCATGCCTGGGCACGGACTGTTCCCTGCACCCGGAGGAAGGGATCGAGGGAAGGAAGAGACTCCCAGGCAAGTAGGAAATCAGGGAGCAGTGGGGAATACACCTGGGCTCTGGTCGCTGTGGTGGAAAGCATAGTGTCTCCCAAAGATGCCCCTCCTGCCCCCGGAACCTGTGGACGGAAGGTCACAAACGGCCATGACCTTTCTCCAAATCGCCGCCTAACCACTGAGCCTCCGCCTGCCCACTGGTGGGGAGACAGTGGTAGCCAGGCTCCCTGACCAGCGGCGTAAGTGGAGCCTCTCAGGAGGCTCTGCCACTCACTTCCTGCACCTTATGGAGAAGGATCCACATCTTCCTGCTCAGCTGGATGGAGGGGAGCGGTCCAGGAGGAGGTTCGGGGGCCCAGGTGGTTTTGTCTAAGACAGTGAGAGCCCAAGGCAGGGAGGCGGCGGCTGGGGCGGCATGGGCTGGGCCAAGGGTGAGGACAGTTACTCCTGGCTGGGCTCTTGGCATTCTTACCAGGTGAGTGCTCACCTTTCCTAATCCTCACCCGCCGGCCTGCTGAGATTTCCACAGGCCGTGGGAGTGAGGCCTCAGATTCCTCCCGTGGCCCCCTGCGCACCAGCAATGCTGTCCCTAGTGCCTGCACACAGTAGCTGCTAAATTAAAGGGGTTGCCATTTAGCAGAGGAGGCACACAGTCCCTGCTTCACAACTTCTGAGGCCTGCACCAGGCGGTAGCCTGCCTTCCAGGTCCCCCTCTGGCCTCCCCATTCTCCTTGGAACCTTGGTCACTCCTGACCTGTGCCCATCACCCTGGCACGGAGAGTGTATGTGGGGAGGTGGGTGGCCTGGTGAGAGCAGTTGGTTACCCTGTCATTCCGCATAAGTTGCTCCGATGCTTATCTGTCCCTTTCACAAACCTCCCCTCCCGTGGGAGAGCTTGTTTGGTGACAAAGGCCTTCTTTCCTCATTTCAGGGCTGGTGGGTGGCGTGCCATTACTTCTGTGTGCTGGTTAGGGGCAAGGGGGGGAGGGAACCCTCACCTTGGGTCTTCAGCCTCCTGTCCCCCCATTGAGGGGAAGAAGTCAGAGGTGGAGGTTGGGAAGTCCATCTGATTAAGGAGCAGGGACCAGTCTCCACCTGCCACCCCGCCTCTGCCTTTTGAAGTGTGATCACCTGGCAGATCTGGCTCCACCCACCATGTCCCTTCCTCTCCCGCATATAGCCATACCCTCCCCCCATCCAGGTTCCAGATATGCTGTGTCTTTAAGGCACAGAATTCACAAGCTGAAGAAGAAGGTTTTGTGGTACCATTTATGTTCATCTGGGCTTGTCCTTGAGTCAAGTCCAATGTCATTCCCATTGGGAAAAGATCCACTCTTGCTGTTCACTTAATAAATAATGACTTATTGCCGACATAGTGAGCCACTGGGCCAAGCTTGGGCTTAAGAAGAACGAGGTGAGTAAATCAGACGCCAGTTGCCGAGGGCAGAGAGGAGGCAGGATCACACAAAGGTTAGGAGCAGGCTGCCAGGAGCTGGGAGCTTTTACCTGGGGCCTCATTTAATCTGCATCCTCATTTCAGGCGGAGGCTGGGAGCGGTGGAGTGACTTGCTTGAAGTCATGCAGCTGGGAGTAGTAGGGTCTGGATTTGAACCTACGCCATCCATCTCCAGAGGCCACACTTATAACCAGACCCTCTACACCCTGGTGACAAGGTCTTACTGTGAGAAGGGCTGGGAGAGAGCAGCAGGCGATGCTCTGGTGATTCTCGAGAGGGACACCTAGCCCAAATTCTGTCCATCCTGCCACCGTCCCCAAGCCTGGTGCTCAGCTTCAAGCAGGAGGTGGCAGGAGCACACTAGGAGGGAATAGAGAGCATGTTGAAATAGCAGCATGAGGATGGGGACCCGAGTAATAATTTTTGAAAAGCTTTTCAGCAAAGGAAACTCATTTTTAAGAGGAATGAAAAGCAATTAGGTCTGGTGGCAGCAGTTCACAAAGGAAGCGCAGTTGTCAGAAGGAGGGCTGGGACGTTTCAGAGCTGTGCTGGAACTAAACAGAAAGCTGGACTTTGTTTTGTCTTTCCGGAGAACATGCTCGTTTTGGAATGAAAAGGCTCCCAGGGTGGCAGAGGACGTGGGAGCGTGAAATTGCATCACTGGAAATGGTTTGGGCCTTTTGTTCTTGAGGCTGGGGCCTCTGAGGGCTGGGTTTAGCAGCAAGCCCAGCCAGGCCACAGAGGAGCCTGGAGGAGGGGTAGGGGCAGTCTGGGCTCCTGCCCCCAGGAGGGGCTGTTGAAAGTGCCCTCCAAACCTCCCAGTTCCTCCAATGTAAACTGCAAGGACTCAGGGGCCTAGTCAGATGTTACCCTAGGGGAAGGGAGAGCTAATGTCCTGTCAGTGCATCAAATGAACGCACAAGACAAAACAAAACAAAATTGTCTGAGCCCAAACCTCGTAGCAGCAGAATAGGCAGAAGTGGGTCCGAGGCTGGAGAGTTGGGACGCCCTGCAGCGCACTGGGAGGCTGGGAGTGCTGCAAAATGACCTCCCGCCTTCTGAAGGGCCCCCTGCCTGGCTTCTAGGGGGAATCTGACCTCACCACTTCCCTGCTTCAGAACCTGTGGCTCACTGTTGCCTGAAGCCTGAGTCAGTCTCCTTAACTGTACTCTCTCTGTGAACTGGCCTCTGTTTATCTCTTCTTTGACCTCATCTCTTCCTCCTTCCCCTGCATCTCTGCTCTAGCAACACCGAGTCACCTCTGGTTCCTCAGAGGAAACCAACCCTCTGTCATCTCTCGGCTTTGCAGACGCTGTTCCACCTGCCTGCCGCACTCTTTGTTCCCTCTCTGCCCACCAACACTGTGTATTCTTGTGGCTTCAGCAAAGACATCCTGGCAAAGGGCCTCTCCTCTGTGCCACCTGCCCCCACCCCTGATCTCCCGGGCTTTTCTCAGTACAGACATATCGCTATGTTGTATCAATGCCTTTATCTGCCCCCCTCAGGGGTTTCTTAACCCCACTATGGATAATTCTCTGTTGTGGGGCTGTCCTGTGCATTATAGGATATTTAGTGGTGTCCCTTTCTTCTACCCACCAGGTAGCAGAAACCACCCCCATTTTCAATGGTGACAAATGAGAACTACATCACCTGATGATCAAAATGGCTGCTGGAGCTCCAGCCATCACATCCACATTCCAGGTAGCATAAAGCTACCTTCCCCCCAGTGTATCCTCTCTTCCCCACAGTTCTGCCCCAGGGCCTTTGCACTGGCTATGCTAGTGCCTGGAAAACTTTCCCCCCAAACATCTGCATGGCTTGCTCTTCCAGGTCTCCGTTCTGTCACCTCCCCAGAGAAGCCCTTACTGACCACCTCCTCCCACCCTCACTGTCCTTTTTATGCATCCTGCCTGCCCCTCCCCAAACGCCACCAACAATGTCAGGGTGGGGAGACTTTTTCTCCTGTTTCCACTGCGAGATCCTCAATTCAGAAACTGAGCTTGATGCAGAGCAGGCTCTCACTTCTATCTGTGAAAGGAACCCCATGTTTCTCAAGGGCATCTCTGCTGGTACCATTAAGCTGTCTTGTAAGAGAGCTTGCCACGCGGGAAGGCCTGCTGTCCTGGCAATGGCAGACACCCACGCCAGACTAGACTCTGTTCCTTGTCTGGCTTTATTGTCTGCATCCAGCTTTACTTGCTTTCCAATCCGGGAGTGTCTTGGGATAAGAAGCTTCCCCCACTTGCCACGATGCTTACTGGAATTATTCTGATTGATCCTGTTGTGATTAATTAACTGAGGGCCGATGTCTTAAGGCTAAACCGAGCACTTGGCTGCCAGGGTGCCCTGCACTGGGGTTTGTCAGGCACAGCGCTGTGATGATTGGGGCTGGGTAGGTCTTCTTGTGGGCTGCTCTGTGTACCGCCGGGTGTGAGCAGCATCTCTAGTCTCCATGTCCTAGATGCTAATATCACCCTCTTGGTTGTGACAACCCACAACGTCTGCAGACATTGCCAGATGTCCCCTAGGGTGCGATGTTATCCCCAGCTGAGAAGCGCTGCTCTGCGTAATTCACTCTGTCCGAGAGTCGGGATATGAGAATGGGTGGAACTAGCCGAGGGCCCCCAACCTGCCCTGACTTTCAGTAAATTATTCACCCATCAGATGGCAGCCACGAGGGGGTTGTCTTTAGAATTTACAGGGAAGGCAGTTTGGAGCCCAGAGCAAAGAAACAATCCAGGTTCCAGTGGAAGCTATAAAATGGAGTTTTCCAAAGTGTCCCGGTGCCATTAAATTGTTCATGAGGAAGAAAAACATTATTGTCCACCCCCTTAGTGCAACAAAACAAACCTGTAAAGTCACATGTGGGCTTTTAAGATCTTATAAAAATAACAAATTAATACCAGTTTTAAATGAACCCACGTCCCAGCTCCTATCTAGGAACCTTTGCAGGTCACCTTTAGAACTTAGAATTATTACCCATTTTAAGGATGAGAACACTGAGTCTCAGAGCGGCTTGCTTGAAATGATATGGGTTTGAGACTTTCTCAGTCATGCATGCCATGAACTTAACAAAAGCTTGCTTTACCGAAGGGATATCTATGTTGGCTCAGAGGTGGAGCTCAAAGAAAGGGAAGAACAGGTGAGAAAGGAAAGAACTGGAGTTGAGATGATGCTATGCCTCTGCCTCCATCTTCCTTCCCAGCTGTCTCTACAGATGCCTCTGCTGCCTGTTAGGAAGACTCCCCAGCAGCCAGGTCCCCGTGTCACAGTACAGGAAACAGAGCTCCCCTCTTTCAGGCTCCAGTGTTCATTTCCCAGGGAAGGACTTTGATTGGCTCTGCTTGGATCACATGCACATCTCTGAACCAATACTGAACCCACGACATAAGCCACTCTGGAAGGTCTGGCCTTAGGCATGTGTGATGGGAATGGGGTCTATTACCAAAATATGGAGAATGGGGGAATGGGTGTTGGCGGCCGAAAAGAATAGCTACTTAGTTCAGAGCCAAGATGTGGATCCAGGTTTTAACGAATCCTGCAAGATGTCCCCCATATAGATTGGATGTTTTGAAATAAATACCTGAAAAAAACACACACTCAAATGACTTAACCTTTATAATCCTCCAAGAAAGAGAGCATCATTGCATGTTGCAGATGAGGAAAGGCAGGACTAGAGAACTTGAAAAAGTGCCTTGGTTTCTATTAGCTGAGCCCAAGGTTCTAACTCCCAATCTCCATGTTTTAGTGCCGCCCATGTACCTCAGATTTGTCCCAGAGAAACATCCCCCTGGTCCTTGCTCCACCCCCACCCACCACCCCCAGCTGTTGACCCTGATAACTTGGAGAGGGCTAAGGGGCTAGGGCGAGAGAGGCATATTGGGAGACACAGAAGGGGGCGGAGGGAGGGCTGTATGGAGGAGGGTGACCTCGCTGCCTCTGCTGGCCCATGCAGAAGTTGGGTCCAGGCAAGGATATAGTGCTGAGGTCCAGAAGCAAGATGGCCTTTCTTCTAAAAGGAGCCAGAGACACACCCTGTGTTTGGAGCATGTGAAGGAGGAGTGATGACGTAACAAGGGTCAAGTATCACAGGACCCACAGACATGCCCAGGAGCTGGAGTTCACCCAGAGCAGCGGGGAGGCACCGCAGTGTTTGAGCTGAGTGGGAGAGCCTTGAGTCAGGCCTGCGTGTTGGAGTGAAGACCTGGCTGCAGTGTGGAGAATGGATTGGAGAAGGGCATGTGCTTATTGAGCGCCTCGTATGTGCCAGACACCGTGTGAGGCACCAGGGATACACAGGGGAGCAAAACAAAGTCCCTGTCCTCACAAAGCTCACATTCGGGCAGGGACACAGACCAGACACGTGAACAGCTTCAGTATAATACGCCTCATTCAGGAAGGGCTGTAAAGGAAGCGAGCACGGGGAAGAGGGTGGTGGGTGCTGTTGTAGCCTGAGACGTAATCCAGGAGAGCGACGGTGGAGGCCTGGCCCGGGCGGCAGAGTAGTGAGCTTTGTGTGCCCACGGCGGCATGGGCTGGCCGGCCCTGGGCTCGGGCTTCAGTGCCCGCACTGCCTTCGCTTTGGAGCAGCTGTTGAGCCGATGTAAACATTTAAAAGTGGATGTAGCTTGGCTCTCGTTCAGAATGTAAATAGTTGTCAAATCTTCAATTTTGAGAGGACCGGTTCCCTGTGATTTGTATAAATTTTGGAACAGAGCAGAGGCCGCACACATGGAAAAACAGGTCTCCCTCCATGAAGGCCAGGCCTGGGTTTCAAAGATAGAAACCTTTCAGATGGGAACCGATTTTAGAGGCGAGGCGCTGGGACTGTGGAGGGGAACGAAGGAAGATCAGATGGTCTGCACGCAGCGTCTTCCCTGAGGAAGTGGAAACGCTCGGCATAGAGAGCTGCTGCTATGGAAGCCTTAAGCGAAACATGCCATTTGATGCGGGTTCAAATGCTCCTCCGTTGTTTCCCAGGTGTATGTGGCAATAAGCCGCTTTTCTCAGGGGACTGACTCCAAGGAATCATTAGACTTTGGGGTACCAGCTAAGAAGTCAGATTCCAGGAGAGCCAACATACTCAGCATGGACTATGTCTGTTTCCCTCATGACACTGACCAGCATGAATAAGAAGGTGAAGACCGTGGTTAGGGCAGATGCAGAGAGCTGGCACTGTTCATGGGCGGATAAAATGCATCATAGAGGCATCTGGAATACTGAGCAAAGATGGTAGTTACCGGGATGTGCACTGTGCACGGCATCCTATAAGTATATATGACAGATGTATCATATATGCCTATATTACCGATGTATATATTAGCTATCAATTGGTTTAGAAAAATGATTATATTTCCCAACAAAGGAACACTTTGCAGCTGTTTGAAAGTAGACCTGAGCCAGGTGACCAAGATCAACATCAGCAGTGATGTCATCTGTACTCTGATATAATATCATGAGTAGGGCACTTCATCTCTATGGTCTTCCTCCCCCAGAACCATCACCCCAGTCCAGTCATGAGAAAAACATCAAATTGTCACAGTGGGACATTCTACAAAATCCCTGAGCAGGGCAGTCTTCCTCCAAACAGCCAGGACCATCCAAAACAAGAGGGGCCTCAGGAGACATGACTAGTGCCATGTGGGGCCCTGGGCCAGGAAAGGGGCACTAGGAGAAAATGAGGGAAATCTGAATAAGGCATGACTTTAGTTAATAATACGTATCCATATTGGCTCATTGATTATAGCCAATGGACCACACTAACATAAGTTCTAATAGGAGAAACCGGGTGTGAGGAATATGGAAATTCTCTGTACTTCTTTGCATTTTTTGCATAAATTTAAAACTCTTCCAAAAAATAAAGTCTGTTAAAAACGAGGTAGACATTTATGGATGGGTGTGAAAGCTGTGTAAGATGTGTGATTGAACGGAGCAGTGATCCCACATCTGTAAAACAAGCTTGCCATTGTTTATGTAAGGATGGACAGAGTCCAAAAGTGCTCCCCCTTCCCCATAAGAGGCTATTGTGAGGAGTTGGGGTTAACACATGAAATGGGAGAAAATCTTTTATACTTCTATAATGTTTTGAAATTTTTACTATGCGCATGCAAGACTTTTACAATACAAAGTTCAGTAAAGATATTTCTCTCTCTCTCTCTCTCTCTCTCTCTCTCTCTCTCTCTCTCTCTCTCTCACAGACACACAGCGAAAAAGAACTCCCTGATGGGCAGGAGAAGGCAATAGAAGTTCAAGTAGCCTGCTCCGATTTTATTTCCCATAAATAGCCCCCAGTTAACTTCTCTTGATCCATAATTCAGACCAAAGGCATGGAAGAATTAGAACCCATCCAGGTTTGTAGGCTCATCAAAATGGCATCGTTTCTAGCCCTGGCCAGTTTTTCTCAGTGGTTAGAGTGTCAGCCCACAGACCAAAGGGCTGTTCTAGGTTCCATTCCCAGTCAAGGGCACGTATCTGGTTGCAGGTTCCCTGGCCCCAGTAGAAGCACATGCGGGAAGAAGCCAACCATGTGTCTCTCTCACGTCTACATTTCTCTCTCTTTTCCCCCCTCCTCCCTCCCTTCTGCTCTCTCTAGAAATCAATGGAGAAATATCCTCCACTGAGGATTTTTTTAAAAAGGCATTATTTTTAGAGAGTCTGATCTTGACAAGGGTCTTTGGATTCCGTCACTGTGGACTCCAGCCACTCCGTCTGGGTGGCTGGCCTTGCAGTCACTGCCACTTACTGTGCACTCCCACGGGCCCTCACTTAGTCTTCAGAAGAATCCTTTGAGGTGGATGGTGTCGTCACCACCTTTAAAAATGTGAGGTCGCTGGTCCCCCCGCCATAGGGAAGGTGGCCTAATCTAGAGCCACATGGCGGGGCCCAGCTAGGCCATGTGCCGTGACTTCTCAAAGGCCTGGAAAGGAAGCTGCTCACGGGAACCTGAGTCCCCTCTGCATCCCCTCACACGAGGTCCCTGTTCAACAAGATGGTTCCAATAAGCTCTAGCCTCCGCTGCCATTGTTTATCTTTCTGGCGGAGTATTTTGGTTCCATAACCAGGTGCACGTGGAATTTTGGTAACAATCAAAAACTCCGAGGGTGCGTGAAAACGCAGCACATGCTGGCTGAAGTTGGGCCGATTGGAAAGTATATGTTCGTCATCAGTGTTTACATTTTACTTATTTATTTTTCTGAAATTTCATCAGAATAAAAATCAACCATGTTGCCTGGAAGCCTTTCTGATGCGGGGGAGGTGCCCTGGACGTCACTTCCTGTTAGGGGGACAGGAAGCAGAGAAGTAGAAATGGGGGGGCGGGGCGGGGCAGGCAGGCCACTGTCAGGGGCTCAGGGACCTTTCTTTTATCTAACCCAGATGTCCTTGGACAGGGAGGCCTGTGTCTAACGGCTGGCTCACTTGAGTAGACTTAGCTTCTTTCAGAGTTGAATGAGTTCTTCTGGCAACCACACTGTGAGCCTTGCTTAAATTTTGACCTTTCACTTCTGCAGCATGGTATCTTCTTAAATTTATATATATATATATATATATATATATATATATATATATATATATAGAGAGAGAGAGAGAGAGAGAGAGAGAGAGAGAGAGAGAGAGAAACATCCATGTGGGCTGCTTCCTGCATGCTCCCTGCCTGCCAGGGACAGAGTCCAAAACCTGGGCATGTGCCTTGACCTAGAATTGAACCAGCAACCTTTCGGTGCACAGGATGATGCTCAACCAACTGAGCACACCGGCCAGGTCCGTACTTCACCTTTACACATCTCTGTCCTCTGAAAATGCTATCAGACCTGCTATGTGCGCATAGAAAGACTGAGTGGGGCCACATTTTTCTTCAGGTCCCCCTGCCATGTCAGCAGAGCACTGTGACCGTCAGATGGGGAGTCTGTCTTCGGACTTGCTACGTGTGAAAAGGTTTCACACCTTGATCTTCTCCCCAGGTGTCTGCGCTGGGTGGAGTATAGGTGCGCTCTCGCAGGAGGTCTGCCCCATATGATGAGCGGAAAGCTTGGCATGTACTCAGTGCTGTCCCCTTTTCGGCCACGTGGAGAACGTCCCATGATTCCCATGCCAGGAATCCGGACCTGACTTCCTTGGTTGCCCTCATGGACGAAGCCCTAAATTCATATTAAACACATTTCTGGGAGGTGTTTTCTTTTTTTCCTTTTTTTTTTTTTTTCTCCTCCATTTTTGCTGTTAAACTTCATCTGGTGCAAAGGTTTCCTCTAGAGAAGTCATTTAGAGCATCGTGGCATTTCCTTTCCTAATTAAACCCAACTGGAGCTACGTCCAGTGTGCGCACCGCAGTGGGGCCTCCTCCGGGCAGCGGGCTCTCCCGGCTGCATCCGTAAACACCAGCCGCAGCGCTGCGGTGCTCTGGTTTGAATTAAACCTGGGCTGGAGGATCGACCCAGCTGTGCTTTTCTGTAGGCTCTGTCAGTTTTCCAAAGCTTGTTAACATACTCATATAAAAGGGAATAGGACGAACTTCAAGGAATTTACAACTGGTCTTAAACTTCAAAGACGAAAGCTACATCCATGCAACACACACACACACAAAACCAATATGTCCCTCCACTCCACCCTCCTCAAACACAACCCAACACAAAACAAAAAAACCTAAAACTAATAAAAGTTCAGTTAGCAACCCAGGGATGGCTCCATCGGTTTGAAGCGCCGTGATTGTGATCCCTGATGTCGCAGGCCAAGTTACAACACGCGGCAGTTGTGCATATTGTGAAACTCGGGGCAGAGTTGGTAGGTCTGATTGGAGATGTGATAAATATTTCTCCAGCCCTCAAGAGAGTGATGCCATCTCAGCCCAAGAGGTTGGCCATCTTGCTCTTCCCTAAAGCAGAGCAGGCCAGGTGGGTTGGTTGGGAAGGGAGGACCCAACCACATTCACCTGCCACCTCCCCTGTCCACACAGCCCTGGGGAAAGCCCAGCACATCCATCTTGACGACTGGGCTTGCGGTGAAGACAGGAGGGAGAGGCCGGGCATGTTCCCCAGCAAATGGTGATTCATCTCGGAGCCGTCTCTTGGAGATTTTGACAACAAATAGAAGAGCACGACTTTTTTATTTCCTTTTCATGTTCTCCCTTCTCCAGTGAGGATCAGCAGATCATATTTATCTCCGCCTGCCTGGGGGTGGGTGCCAAAACCCAGTTCAAAGATTCTCGTTAACTTCCTCGGAGCATTTCCAAATTGCAACCCAAATAGTGAAACCGAAGGTCCCATTCATGAGGAGGCTAATGGCTGCGGCTCTGACTCCCTCTCTGCTGCCTTGTTAATTGCTGACCGTGGGCAGCATGTTCACACACATGCCCTTGTGAGTCCTTAGGTTGTCCACAAGTTGCTGGTTTGCCTGCTGCCTTTACATCTTCAACGCCCTATCCCTTAGGGCGGGGCTCTCAACCCCAGCACTGGTAACGCTGGGGCAGGAGACTTCTTTGCTGTGCATTTTAGGAGGTTGAGCAACATTCCTGGCCTTGCCCCCCCTGGATGCCAATAGTAATCCCCTCCACCTCCCAAATCATGACAGTGGGAAATGTTTCCAGATATTGCTGGTATCCCTGGCGAGAGAGTTGCCAGGTTCAATTCACATATAAAAATTTAGATAAACAGTGAATACAGTACTTTTTTTCCTATAGTATGTCTTATTTGGAACATGCTTAAACATTATTTTTTGTTTATCTGAAATTCAAATTCACCTGGGCATCCTATATTTTCTTTTGCTAAACCTGGCAACCTTATCTGGAAGGCAGTGTCCACCACTGGACTGTCCATCCACCCACATCACCTACTGACTTGGGGCAGAGGACGAGTGAGAGAGCTCTCCTGGTCCCTTGCTGGCTCCATTCTTGGCCCTGTTAGCTCAAAGAAACCATTTAAATTCTTGGAGTCCTCTCTTCAGTATGGTCATGATGTCTGTCCCCATCTTCTCCTGGAGAAGATTCAAGGAGACAAACCTTCCAGGGCCACTCACAGGGCGCTGTCGCTCAACTCCTGCTTCCCAGGGGCCTACCCCACTTGGGAGTGGGGAGGGGGGCAAGAAGAAGGGGGCTGGACCACCCCTGGTTCCCAGACTTGACCCATCAGAACATCATATTCCTCCAGGCGTAGGTGCCACTCCAGAGGAGGGATGTAGAAGAGGCCCTGTTCAAGGTCACGTGGCTACTTGGAATTTTTTTTTTATCGGATCCTGGAGGTGAAGTCCTTCCTTGCCTCATGTCTCCCTGCCTACCCAGTACATCCAGGCACCCACCCGGCCCCGTTCTCCTGCAGTGAAACCGTTTTATCTGAACAGAAAAAAATGACAAAGTCGCTCATAAACTGAGCTGTTTTTCACACTGTTCTGTCTCTGACAGGCTGTTAGAAGAGTTGGGAGAAGAGGTGCTACTGTTATACTTTTGTTATTCGGTGCTAATTAGAAGAAAGCTGAGTGGGGGAACAAGAACCGCTCCCAGGAGGCACTTACTGTTCCCACTAGAATGAAAGCGACTCCAGATAAGTCTCCTGGATCCCTGGAACTGCATCTTAAGCAATAGATTTTATTTTGCTCTCAAACAATGCTGGCCCATCGAATAGCATAAATGTGTTAAAATTTTAGAATAATTTTTAAAAGCCTGTATTCTGAGTATTTGGAGTCATCTGACTGTTAGCTTTTTCTGAAACAATTATAATGAAGATGCTGAATGAGTTTAGTGTGTGAGAAAGTGTGTTTTTGCTCAGCAGACATGCACATTTTATTGCACAGCCTGAATAGAAGAGTCGATGGGAATTTCTTCTGCTCAGAGGGTGGCAGGAAATAACTGTAGCTGAGAAGCCTGGAAATGTGAGGGAGTAACAGTGAACACTTTTTCTCTCAACACCACTACTAGTATATGCTGGTTGAACAGTCCCATCTGTGTCCTAGTCACAACACTACTGTGTTAGATGTACAGAATCTTACTTCATTCTCACAGTAGCCCGGGGGGTTGACGTACTCATCACTGTTCCTGTTTCTGTGAAGGAGCAAAGTGAGGCTCAGAGAGGTTAGGCTATGTGCCCAAAGTCACACAGCACTAAATAGCAGTACTGAGATTTGATCCCAGCGCAAGGAGCTTGGGTGTCCATGCTTTTGGCGGTGGTGCTGGGCTGCCTTGGTATGGGAGATTATTATTATTTCCTGTCTTGACAAGTGAGGGAGCTGAGACTCAGTCTCACCCTTACCCAGAGTGGTCTCGGGGCTCCAGGAAAAAGGAAGTGCAGAGAATGGGTAGAGATGCCTTTCTGTGCCTCAGTTTCCTTACCTGTAGAGTGAGGATAATAACTTCCTGTCTCACAGTGGGGTTGGAGGGTTAAAGGAGATGACTCGTGTCGCGCTCTGCACAGCATGCTGGTCACCTGGTATACCCTGGCTAAAGTTGTCTGTTACTATACTATCATCATCATTAGTATTCTGATTCCGAAACCGCACGGGTGGCAGGATGCTGCTGGCAACAGCTCTCCATTAGCAAGTTGGATTGTCCTGAGTAAGCCCATAACGACTGTGGACTTACGTTTCTCCCAGAGCAGAGCCAGAACATCAGAACAAACAGGCTCAAAGGCGCTGGTGCTTCTCACTGCCCTTCCCTGAGTCCTTGTTATTATATTTCATTTGTTCAGCAATGCCAGGCACAGTACTCGGCTCTGGGGCAACTCGAAGAGGCCCCGTGATGTGTCTGATTCTTATGTGTACAAAGGTGTAGGTTCAATAGTAGATCAGAGTAGTAGCCACCTGGTTTCTGCCTCTCTCGGAGGTGACTGATGGTAGATAGGGGATATTTGTCAACACATTTATTTTCCAAAATGCTTTCACTTCTGCCTTCTGGGGAAATCTCCAATACACCTGTCTGAGCTACATGGCAAGCTAAGCAATCATCATTTATCCCCATTTGACAGATGAGAAAATTGAGGTTTACAGAAGTTGAAATAATTTGCCCAAGGCCAGGGAGCTATTTATCATAGAATCCAAGGGCTTGTTCGCACTGCATCCTTTCCTGCTGCCTCATGCCCAATAAAGAGATAATTCTGGTCCTGTCATCATTGGCAGGGCTCATAGGGGCTGACTGTTCTATGCTTGTGACTAGAAAATGGGCCAGTAGCCCTTCAATGGCCATTTTATTATAGCCTCTCCTCCAGTTCTAGCTGGGCAGAAGCTACGGTTCCCATTCCTTGTGAAAAACTACTTGATGAGTCAACCAATAAATGCCAAATGAACATTTTTTGTATACCTGGAAGGAAGATAAAACCCACTCATGACCTCTGGGGCTCATTCTGGGTGTGGCAGCATTATCAGTAATGTACTGAGCACCAACTATGTGCCAGGAACCATTACATCATATCACTTACTCTTCTCCAGGTCAGGGACTCATACCATTGTGGTCGGAGAAGATGCTTGATATGGTTTCAGTCTTCTTACACTTATTGAGATTTGTATCCTGACCTGTGGTCTATCATGGAAAATGTTCCTTATGCACTTGAAACAAATGTATATTCGCCTGCTTTGGGGTGAAATACTTGAAAATATCAATTAAATCCATCTGGTCTAGTGTGTCATTTAAGGTCACTATTTCTTGTTGATTTTCTGCTTGGAAGATCTACTGATTAATCTCAGTGGAATATTGAAGAAGTCCCCTATTGTAACTGTATCTCCCTTTATGTCCATCAGTATTTGCTTTATATGTGTAGGTGCTCCTATGCTGGGTGTATCAATATTGACAAGGGTTATATCCTCTTGTTGGATTGACCCCTTTATCATTATGTAGTGTTCTATGTCTCTTGTTATAGTCTTTGTTTTAAAATCTATTTTGTCTGATATAAGTATTACTATCCCAGCTTTCTTTTTCATTTCCATTTGCATAAAATATTTTTTTCCATTTCTATGTGTGTCTTTCAATCTGAAGTGAGTCTCTTGTAGACAGGATATATCTGAGTCTTCTTTTCTAATCCATTCAGTTACCCTATGTCATTTCATTGGAGAATTTAATCCATTTACATTTAAAATGATCATTGATAGGTATGTGTTTATTGCCATTTTGTTATACATTCCTCTTTTTTTCTTTCTTCCTTTTAAAGAAAAATTTTCTTTAACATTTCCTGTAATATTGGTTTTTCTAGTGATGAACTCCTTTAGCTTTTTTCTTATCTGGAAAGCTTTTTATTTCTCCTTCAATTTTAAATAATAGCTTTGCTGGGTAGAGTAGTCTTGGTTGTAGGTCCTTGCTTTTCATCAATTTGAATATTTCATGCCAATTCTTTCTGGCCTGAAATGTTTCTGTTGAGATATCAGCCAACAGTCTTATGGGAGCTCCCTTATAGGTAACTGTCTTTCTCTTGCTGCTTTTTAAGATTCTCTCTTTGTCTTTAACCGTTGCCATTTTAATTATGTGTGTTAGTGTAGCCTTTTTGGATTCATCTTTTTTGGAATTCTTTGTACTTCCTGGATTTGTGTATCTTTTTTCTTCTTTGGGTTAGGGCAGTTTTCAGTCATTCTTTTTTTCAAATAGGTTCTCAATCCCTTGTGCTCTCTCTCTTCCTTTTGGTACTCCTATCATGTGAGTGTTGTTATGCTTCATGTTGTCCCAAAGGACTCTTAAATTATCTTCAGTCTTTTAAATTCTTTTTTTCATTTTGCTGCTCTGATTGGGTGTTTTCTGCTATTTTGTCTTGCAAATTGCTGACTTGATCCTCTGCTTCATCTAATTTGCTGTTGATTCCTTCTAGTGTTTCTTCATTACAGATACTGTATTCTTCATGTGTGACTGGTCTTTATTTATGGTTCCTATGTTCCTTTTTATTCTTACACTAGAGGCCCAGTGCATGAATTCATGCATGGGTAGGGTCCCTCATCATGGTCTGTGGGGATTGTGCCAAAATCAGCAGTCCAACGCCATCTGCCGCTCCTGCTGCCACTCCTGCTTATTCTGGCCCTGCTGCGCCTGCTGTGGGCTTGTACTCAGTCAGTCCTGATCGAGAGAGGCTCACATATGTGTCTGTCTAGAGGGTGTGTGTGTGAGAAATGTGATTTGCTCTCCGGGCAGGCGGTGGGATGCCCTTGCAGGCCTGGGATCCGGATCCATCCCCTTGATATTTGCACTGGTTGTTGGGAGCCATCTGGTGGCCACTTTTACATCATTTCTTCCTTGCAGAGTGTCTAGGGAGGGGAAACGGCTGCAGTGCCCAAGTCCAACTTCCAGGAGGCCAGCGGTGCTGTCAGGATCATGCTGGCTGTGCCAGTCCATTGATACATGGCCCGTTCTCTGGAGTGAGTGGCTGCAGCCCTCAGGATGGGTCGGTCAGCTGAGTGGCACTTCTGCTGTGGGAGCACACTGACCACTAGAGAGAAGCTTCTCCATTGAGTGTCTGCCCCCTGGTGGTCAGTGCACATCATAGTGACTGGTCAACTGGTTATTCAGTCATGTAGGCTTTTATATATATGGATATCTTTCTGTTTAAGTTCTCAGTGAGTTCATTCATTCTACCTCTAAGTTTCTTGAGCATTCTTATAACCATTGTTTCTATTTTACTTAGTTTTTTTTTTTTGTTTTTTTTTTCTGGGAATATCTGTTGTTATTTTATTTGGGGCATGTTTTCTTTCCATTTTGGCTGCCTCTCTGTATTTGTTTCTGTGTATTAGGTAGATCTGCTATATTTCCCAGTCTTGATATAGTAGCCTCATGTAGTCAGTGTCCAATGGGGCCCAGTAGCACAGTCTTCCAGATCCACCTGAGCTAGATGCTTTAAGAAGTCCATTGTAGCCTTGCAGGAATGGCTCAGTGATTGAGTTTTAACCTATACACCCAGAAGTCATGATTTGACTCTTGGGCATGGCATATGTCTGGGTTGTGGGCTTGATCCCCAATGGGGGAGTGCAGGAGGTGGCCCATCAATGATTCTGTCTCATCACTGATGTTTCTATCTCTCCCTCTTCTTCTTCCCTCTCCTTCACTCCTCTGGATCGTCACAATTGAAACAACCAAATGGATGACCAAACAGGCTGCGTGGGGGGCTAGTGAGGAATGATCAAATGACTTAGCAGCAGGCTGTGTGGGGCGACCAGGCTGGCAGGGGGCTAGTGAGGAATGATCAAATGACTTAGCAGCAGGCTGTGTGGGGCGACCAGGCTGGCAGGGGACTAGTGAGAAATGATCAAATGACTTAGCAACAGGCTGCAAAGATGGTGGCACCCACAGCCAATAAGGAATTATGCTAATTGACTGCCACACTCTCACAAATGGTGGTGCCCATAGCCACAAGATGGCGGTGCTCAGTCCTCTCAGCCCTGCTGTGGCAGCAGGTGCACAGCAAGTCCAGTCCCACCCCTAGGTGGGCCTGGCCTGTCTGTGTTCCTGTCTCTGGAGTCCCTCAGCCTCTCAGCCATCAAGGCTGGCCCAAGGCACAGGCAAACATTGGATGGCAGCTTCCCAGCCGCACAGGGCCAGCCCAGGGTGCAGGCAAGCCTTGGATGTTGGCTGCCCAGCCACCCAGGGCAGCCTGAGGCTCAGGTAACCAAGGCTGTCCAAGGCTTGCACTGCTGGTAGTGGCAGCAGCAGAGGTGTGATGGAGGCATTGCCTTCCCCTGATCACCAGGTCACCTCCCACCCCTGAGGGCTCCCAGACTGTGAAAGAGGCCAGGCCTGGCTGAGGGGCACCCCCTCCAGTGCATGAATTTTCATGCACTGGGCCTCTAATATATAATAAAGAGCCAGGGTCATAACGACCAAAGACTTGATCAGATTGGAAGTCAGTGCTGGATTGGCATGGTGACCCGGCACTGACTGGGGCTGCTGGAGGTGCTCTGGCCCAGCACTGACTCCTATGGGGCTGTGGATCAGGCCCGGAGAGAGGCCTGCAGAGAGAGAGGCAGGGTCTGATCCGTAGCCTCTGTGGCAGCTGTTGATCAGAACTTGCCTCTCTTTCTCTCCCAGCCTGGCCAATAGCCGTGCCTCCATTTCTTTCCAGGCCTCCACCTGGGCTGCTGATCAGCCCTGCCTTTCTGATCAGGCCCTGTTGATAGGCCCAGAGATGCTGACTGGCATAGAAATTGTCCAATCAGAACCAAATCTGGGTCAACTGTGAGGAGCCAATGGCTGCCTAGGAGGTGGAGCTTTAGATGCTAACTGGCATAGAAACTGACCAATCAGAACCAAATTGGCCAGCAGAGGAGGGCAACTGAGGGCGAGATCAGGATGGCAGGGAGGGCAGTTAGGGGCAATCAGGCAGGTAGAGGCAGTTAGGGGTAATCAGGCCAGCAGGGGAGAGCAGTTAGGGGTGAGGTCAGGTCAGCAGGGGAGGCCAGTTAGGGGCAATCAGACCAGCAGGGGAGAGCAGTTAGGGGTGAGATCAGGCTGGCAGGGGAGGGTTATTGGGGGCGAGATCGGGCCAGCAAGGGAAGGCAGATAGGGATGATCAGGCAGGCAGGCAGAGGCAGTTAGGGGTTATCAGGCAGGCAGGCAGAGGGGTTAAGGGCAATCAGGCAGGCAGGCAGGTGAGTGGTTAGGAGCCAGCAGTCCCAGATTGTGAGAGGGGTCCCTGATTGGAGTGGGTGCAGGCTGGGCTAAGGGAACCCCCCCTCCATGCACGAATTATGTGCACTAGGCTATATGTGTGTGTGTGTGTGTGTGTGTGTGTGTCTATATCTATCTATATCTATATATCTATATCTGTATCTATATCTATATCTATCTATCTATCTATCTATCTATCTATCTATCTATCTATCTATGTATTTGGCCATGTGGAGACCCTGGGAGAAGGCTGTCCAGAGATGATCATGTCAGGGGAGCAAACTGCCAAAATGGCACACAGGTCTGGTTACATCTGTTGAGAAGTGTCTACTCTGCTCCTCAGTGCCCCTCCCCCACCCCCCACAAAAGAAAAAGAAAAAAGAAAAAAAAAAAAGCTGCCCAGAGACCAGTGGTAGATTTAATTCAGCTTTAAAAAATATATATTTTATTGATTTTTTACAGAGAGGAAGGGAGAGGGATAGAGAGTTAGAAACATTGGTGAGAGAAAAACATCGATCAGCTGCCCCCTGCACACTCCCCACGGGGGATGTGCCCGCAACCAAGGTACATGCCCTTGACCAGAATCAAACCTGGGACCCTTCAGTCTGCAGGCCGGTGCTCTATCCACTGAGGCAAACCGGTTAGGGTTAATCCAGCCTTAGAGGCAGATGAGATGGGAGGTCAGGAGTTCAGCTGGCAAGCAGAAAGATTCCCAACATAAACAGCACCTGTGGCAATAATGCCGAAGCTCACTCATTTGGGAGCTTTCTCATCCTTACTATTTATTGAGATTTAGTATATGCCAGACACTTAGGGCCTAATGTGTGTTTTGCCTTTTTAATCCCGAAGGCAGCACTATGAGCTATGTGTTATTACTGCTATTTTAAAGATGAGGAAACTGATGCTCAGACAAGTTGTTGACATGCTAGGTCACACAGTCCTAAGTAGAAAAGGGACCAAGCACAAGCCATTGTGCCTCAGAGGCTTTTCTATGGTTTCTATGAGACATCCAGGATGCTGAGCCCATGTCTAGCACCTTCTACAACCAGACTTAAAAGCTGGGTAGGTCTTCATTAGATAGAAAAGGGGAGGGGACATTTCAGGTGCAAGCACAGGCTGGGAAAAGTCAAGGAAGTAGAAATTGGAGTGGTAATTGGACAAAATGCAAGAATAATCTGATCTGACCAAATGTCTTGGGACACACCAGGAATAATTGTCAAGAGACAGGTGTGTCTTAGGATTACAGGTCTTGAAGGGTCTTGAAAACTAGATAGAGGTGATAGGTCTGTGGTAGGTTGCCGTGGTGCTGCTGCCCCCTGAGAGGCTGGTTAAGGAGGGCACGTGTCATGCATTTCTGCCAATGAGCTGTGAGGCTCCAGGAAAGCATCGCAGGCTCCTGGAAAGAGATGCACAGAAACAGCCGCCCTCCTTCCTCTGGATGTGGTTGTCTAGAAACTGGCATGTGCTATCCATCTTCTGACCACCAGGAAGATGGTCTGAGGTCAAAGCCAAGACCCCACGGCTGGCAGAGCTGAGAAATGGAAAGAACAGGGGCCTCAGAAAGAGAGAGACAGAACCAAGAGAGTGTGTTGCTCTTGGAGTTGGGGAGCAGCTGGCCCTGGGCACCAGCCCTAGGTCTGTGTAGTTCTTGCACTTGGTGCCTTTGAGGCTCTTGCACAACCCCCTTTAACTTGAGCTGGCGTGAAAGGGTTCTGCTCTTGCCTCAAAGTCAGTGTGACCAGAACCCCTGGAACAGGTCCTGGGTTGGTCACTTTTGTGTCCCACACCCAGGATGGAGCCGGCTTGCAGTGGAGGGGATACGTGCAGAATGAATGAATGGATGACTGAATGGTGGGTGAGATGAGCCTTGGCCTTGGAGGTGATGCGGAAAGGCAGGGTCCAACGTGAGTCATTGCCTCCAACACACCTCACTGCAGACGCCTCAGTGACGATAGTCTCGACTGTGTCCTCTGTCCCTAGTCCTGGGAGTGGGCACAGCTGTCGGGTGTCCTAGAGCTGCGGTCCTGAGTTGCTGAGGGCCCCATGACTCTGTTGTCTGGAGTGGGGCTGAGATCTTGCATTTCTAACAAGTTCCCAGGAGATGCTGGCCCCAGGAGCCGGAGGGACAGAAGACCTGGTGTTCTCCACAGGCTCTAGCCATTAGCGTGAAACTAGTGGAGAAGGGGGTGGGGACAGGAGCACAGCGTGTTCAACAGCTGGGCAAGGTGGGAGTCCCAAAGCAGGGGCTGTCTGTGGGCCACTGGCACAGGCCTAACACCAGCCAGTCACATGATTAGCTGCTCAGCGTTGAATGCTTTTCATCCACTGAGATGAAGGTCATCAAGGATGGAGAAGACTGACATGTTTGATGTAAGCTTGGCGCACGTGGGCTGTGCTTGACTTGAGATGCGAGTGGCTGTTCCCTCATAGGTGTCCATGGAGGAGAGGGGCTGCGGCCCACAGTGGTGGTCCAAGCAGGTGTCCATGGTATGTGTGTGCCCCCCTCAGCATTTCTGTTCCCAGTGGCTGGTCTTTGGAGAGGTTCCTGGGGACTGACTGCTGGGCACACCGGGAGGCCCAGAGATGCAGAAGTTGCTGGGAGTCCAGCCCAGGATGGCCCTAGGCCAGGTGGAGTGGTGGGGCTGGAACGCTGTGCAACCCAGCCCAGCCTAGGCAAGCTTCCTGGGGTAGCTTACCCTCCACAGTTCCCCAGGGATCAGGCCCAAGCCTCCCTCCCGTTCGCATGAAATCGCACCTCGCTTTCCTTTCGGTCCGGCCTGCTCCCCCACGTCCACATCGGTCTTCCTGGCAACATATTTGTAACAAGGCAGGTGTCAGGCTCTGTGTCTGAGGAAGCTGGCCTAAGACAGATGCCATCTGCAATAGTCCAGAGAGGGACACAATGAGAAAGGGTCTTGGCCAGGGCGAGTGCCCCTTCAAGGAGCACGTGGGGTTGGAATGTAAGCTCTGAGCATACGTGGGGTCACTGACGTGGGGTTGGTCTCCATCAGGCTCCTCAGAAGTTTCTCCTCCCCCAGAAAGCCAGGTCCAGCCTGTAGATGCAAAGGCAACCTGGGCTCTGGAGATGTCGCATGAAGTCCCTTGTGAAAGAGTCATCGCGAGTGTGTGGGCCTAGAAAGCCGTTCCGGGACTGTTCTGGCTGCACACGGCCTGGCAGACACTGGAGGGAAGTGCTTGGTCCTGCGGAGAAGCTGCACTGCCCCCTGTTGTGTCTGCAAAACCAGAGGGTGTGGAGTGGGGGCAGCGCTGGGCTGGGCTTCAGGATGTCAGAGATTTCACTGCAGTGACATCCTGGCCTTTCCTGTGCCCGTTTCATGGCGGCTAGAAAACGCACCATTTGCTGCCACGGAGGTGAATGATGAGGGGGTGGGGGAAGCACTCCAGAAACTAGACAATGTCCTCCCTTTGTCTCCTCAGCTGTAATTACTGGTTCAGGTGCTGCCTCCGTGACAGGCAGAGCAGGGTGGGAGGAGCGGGGGAGCCTTGCCAGCGCTGAAGTAATGAGCTCAACGTTCATAGAATGTTCTTCGCGAGAAACTCCTCTTGTTTCTGTAAGGCTGTGTTCGGACCAGGCCCTTTTGTTTTTTATTATTTTTTATTTTTAGGATATATTTTATTGATTTTTTACAGAGAGGAAGGGAGAGGGATAGAGAGTTAGAAACATCAATGAGAGAGAAACATTGATCAGCTGCCTCCTGCACACCTCCTACTGGGGATGTGCCCGCAACCAAGGTACATGCCCTTGACCGGAATCAAACCAGGGGCTTTCAGTTTGCAGGCCAATGCTCTATCCACTGAGCCAAACCAGTCAGGACATGGACCGGGCCCTTTTTTCCTCCGCGTCATTGATTCAGTGATGATTGCGTGGGGAAGCAATCCTCTCCCATCCTCGACAGGCCGAGTGCTTAACATTCTTCTTCTTTTTTTTTTTTTTTTTTGCCTAAAAAAACCCTGATAACTATCTGATTTTACAAGTCGAGGCTCAGAGTGGTTAAGCAACTTACAGCTGCTGAGCGGCAGAACTGAAATTCAAAGTTTGCTAGGACGTGGAGCCTGACCCACCCCACTCGTGTCAGCCACACGGGCTCCTGTGTCTTCAACTCCCAGAGCTGCTCCTGCCTCAGGCCTTCACCTGTGCCTGTCCTTCCGCCTGGAGCCCGTCCGCAGACCTCCCGTCCTTCAGTCTCCATTCACCTCTTGTCTGGAGGGGTCTTCCCCGCTCTCCTAAGTGGGTGCCCCCCACTCTCCACCTCCTTTGTATCCTTTTCTTCACAACCAGTAGCACAAGTTCTAATTGTGTGTTTATTTACTTGTTGAATTAGCTCCCTTTAAAGAGCTTCCCAGAAGCCCTGTTTGGAACATCTGCTCATATCTCATTGGTCAGAATCATGTCTCATGACCATCCCTAGCTGCCAGGGGAGTGTAATTTTTTAGCAGGATGCATTGTTCCCTGTGTAAATGTGGTTTCGTCTGTCTGGGAGAGGGCCAGCACACTTGGTGGGTTGGGTGGTCGACTCAGCCAGCTTTGCCCACACAGGATGGTCACCCTGTCGGCAGCAACCTCCCGTCTCCGACACACTGACCGTCCTCGGCTCAGCCGTAGCAGCTGCCTAGGGGCACAGGCCAGGTTTCTGTCTGGGGCTTGACATCCAGGCACATGTGAAACATCAAACAGCCTGGGTGATGCATTAAAAGATAATTTCACCCCAGCCCAGGTGCTGAGTTACTAGTGAGCCGTAATTATTTGATACGTATCTAGAGGCTGAGGAAGTTCTGCCTCAATTAGGCGTGAAGGTGAGCTTTCAGGTTTCCTCTGCCCGCTGCTTCTCTGTTCCAGGAAAAATGTCCTCCTCTCCCAAGTTCAGTTAGGTGTTTCCTTAAGTCTGAAACTCTAGTTTGTAGTCTTCATTAAAATGATATGATAATGGGTTTTTGCAAAGTCTCTAGAAATGGAGGAAAGATGTAGGAAATGGGAAATGCCCACTTTTAGGATAATAAACGTGAACTCTGCTAGGGGCCTCTTACCAACAAAAGGGGGTGGGCAGGAAGACAACATGACCAGCCTAGACACGGCCAGTGCATGTCCCTAGCCACCTCCCGGCTCGGCTAGGTCTGGTCTGAATGGTGCCACCAGCTATGGCATCTGCATGATCATCCTGAGCTCCTTTTGTAACAGAAGCTTCCAGAGGCTGAATAATCTGCTAAATTCATACAGCTAGAAAGTGGGTGCTGAGGTTGGGGTTCGAACCCACATCTGGCTGACTTCAGGCTCTGGAAAGACCTGGTATTAGCCAAGCTACCGTTTATAGGAAAAAGGGAAATGGGGTACGGTCATCTGGCTGCACCCAGCTCTGTCTTAGCAGCATCCTTTAAGCTGAAGGAAGGCGGGCAGCTCCTGGCAGTCACTTTCCCAGCGCATCAGGCGATTTCAGATGCCTCCCATTAAGATAACAAGTGCCATTGTAGTTCTTGTTATTTCTGCTTTTTTCTCTGCTTTGCTTGGCATTCGGCGTCTCTGTAACCACCCAGTTTTTCAGGACCAATTTCACAGATTAAAAGTTGCGAGACAGGTTTTAGCACCGTGTAAAGAGACCATGGGTGACTTCCCTGCTGCAGGCTCCAGGAGTGCAGTCTAAGTTAGAGGCCGCCTGGAGGCCTGATGCTGCCCAAGCTCTGTCACCTCTGCCGGTGCTCCTGGCTGCTAGTGTGGGCGCCTCTGGGTTGGCTCTCGTCCAGCGGGTACTGTGCTGGTCATGCCTGCTGGGAACCCCCCATCTCCTGATCCTGGGTCCCCACCAGGTCTGAGACTGGTCCCTTCATCTGTGCATTGGTGACAACAGCGTCTGCCTCTCAGGGCTGTTGGGAGGATTAATGGAGTTGGTAACAATCACGTGTCCAACACAGTGCCTGGCACATATGAGGGCTTGGTAACCTCAGCCTGAAGAGTGATGGCGAGGAGAAATGAGGGGGGTGGGGGAGGGAGATCCTTTGAGCCTCAATTTCTTTAACTAGAAAATGGGACTGACAAGAGAACCTCTTTTCATAAAATTGTAGAAAAGACTGATAGGATGTCAGATGCTTAGCATTATGCTCAGCACAAACTAAGTGTTCAATAAATACAACCTTTTGAGTGTCAATAAAATTGTGATAATAAGCCACCTTCCTTATAATGTTGGGGTGGAAATTCAGCAACATACTGTGCCTGAAGTGAGTAGAAAGTGCTCAGTCCCTAGGAATGCCACAGCGCGTCATGACTGTTATTCAGACAGAGGTGGGAAATGCTCTGCTGATCAGTTGCAAAGCTCGTGGCCTCTGTGGGGTCTGAGAACCATCCTGAGAGAAGAGAATGGAAGGATCATGCAGGCAATGGGCTCTCTTCAAGTGAAATGGTGACGGGGGACAGTGTCAGACTGTCCTGGTGGCCAGTGTCACTCTCTATACCTGTTAATTCTCTTACCATAAGCCAGGGAAGCAGCACAATAACCAGGACTTGGGCAAGCATGAGTGCTGCCCCTGGGTGGTCTCGCACACGCATCGCTGCCCAGCCCACTTTGACATCTGCCTTCTGTAGAGCACATGTCACCAGTTGACACTTACACAAGCCAGAAGGGCCCAGCCCACACTCATCGCCATAATAAACACATGCGGCAGTTTTTGAACCAAATTGTCCCATCCATCAATCCGAGTGACACCCAAAGAGTCCCTGCGGGAGGAAGGCATGGCTTCACGGGGCAGAGCCGCCCAGCCAGGTGTGTGCATCAGAGATGCTGTGTGCCCTGGGCTGCGGTGGATGGGCACAGGTGAGCTCTGGGAGTCTGTGTACGTGTGTGTATATGTGGGTGTGTGCGTGTGTATGCCACATGTGCATGCACATCTGTATATCTGTGTGTGCATACATGTATGTCTGCATAAGTCCATGTGTATATGCGTGCCTATGTGCATGCATGTATACGTGCACATGTGTGTCTATGTGCATGCATGAATGTGTTTGTGCACTTATATGTATATCTCAGTGTGTGTGTGTATACAGGCAAGCACATTAGATTACATTTAAACATCTGGGGCTGGCAGTGTTGTCGAAATGGAATGGGATAGGTAGAAGCTGACTTTGGTTCTTGGAATCTGGAGGTCAATAGAGAGTGGTGAGGACTGTGGCAAATGGGAGCCCGCGCCCATCTGAAGCTGGCAGATGTGGCTCAGTTCCCTCCAACTGCTTTGCTACATGTTGGAAGGCAGATCCAGGGTTACCAGATATTCCAGTTTTCAAGATAGGCCAGAAAGCTGGACTTTTATGTGAAAGGTGCTGGTTTTTAAGACTATTGTCAGCTCCTCAGGGAGATTTAAAGTGCCTCCTGGATCAAAGGGAACACACACAAGGCTGGAACCTGGCCTGTGGGCCCCAGTGGAGTGTAGGTTTCCTCTGGTGGGAAAGGGCCTATTCAATGGCCGGGTCATTCCCAGAAACCCCTGCATTGACCCAGAGCTGTAGTCCTCAGTGAAGCAAGTTTGCCAAATGGAGGGACATTTGGCAATGTCTCGAGACACTTTTGGTTGTCAAAACTGGGTGGTGGTGCTGGTGAGTTGGGGGGTTAGTACTGGCTGGCAGTGTGCAGAGGCTGGGGATGCTGCTAAAGGACAATGCCCAAGACAGCCTCCTTCCCACCGTGGCCACGAGCAACCGGGTCCCAAGTGTCAGTAGTGAGAACCTGCCGGCAGTCATGGGAAGATGGCTTGCAATAGCCGGTGTTGTCTGCCAGAAGTCCTACCTCTTGAGCTATGGCCTTTAGGGGTTAGTTGTGTTACCAATTGGAAATCCACCCAAAAAGTTGGACTTCTGGCCTAGGCCTGCCCAAGTGTGCCTTCCCAACATGCTAGCTTTCAACAGTGGTTCCCCTGCACGACCATGCACCCTCCCACCTGCAGAAGAAATACTGCTTGTATCCTCCTTCCACAGGTGAGGAGACCAGTGCACGCACACGCGCACAAGCACACACACACAAGGAAGTTGGCCAAGCCTGGATTGTAACTTGGGGCAGTCTGTCTCCCAAACCTGCTCCCTTATGCCAGGGCTCCACTGAGAAAGCAGGGACTGAGAAGGTTTTACGTCTTCTTGCACATCAAGTGTGTGAACTCCTGCTCTCTGCCTGCAGCATTGCTTAGAAAACACACAAGTTCATCTTTCCAGGCAGAGCCTGCAAAGTGCCTTCTACAAAGAGCTTCCCCCAGCAGCCGAGACTGGGATCCTACACCAATTAGATCATTGTCCCCGACATAGACCATCTCTCATAGATCACCTCCCCTCTCCTGTGACCGCTTCAGGTTCTGTCTTAGTATTCAACGAGCATCTGTCATTACTGTGCTCTCAGCACTGACTAGGTATCTTTGAGCGATCAGATCAATGAATGGTGGGTGTTTCCTTGCTTTTCGTGTTGGTTTAATTTCTGAACTTTGAAGTGCATTGTTGAGTCTTTATGATGAGCCAGGCAGGCACTGCTCTAAGTTCTTTACGTGCATTAACTTGCTTAATGCTTGCAACAGTCCCATGAGGCAGGCATTAGTGCTGTCCTCATTTATTCTCATTTTAACTTGTCAGACAAAGAGAAGTTAAGGCACTTGGCCAAACTCACACAGCTCGTGACAGGAACTTCCCCAGTGCGTACATTGACTTCTGCAGCCTGGGGATAGAGCTGAGTTCTGTGCTTGTCCTAACGCTCTGGATCCCCTGGCAAGGGCTTGGTGAGCTATTATTACAAGCATCAAACAACCATTTCCCTGAACATCTATGATGAGGGAGGCGGTGACTAGATGACATGGTTTTATGTTTCTTTGCTTTGCATTTTTTATTTAGATATTTGTCTGTTTATATCCTACTAGTATATTTGACTTTTTTTCTTATTGATTAACAATTACTCTTTACATATTAAGGCTCTAAACCACACATTTGTCCCATTTTTACATAATTTTACAAATTTTGTTATTTCTCAACTTGTTTATTTTATATGCTTTTCAATTTTTAATTTTAAGTAGTCAAAACTGTTCTTTGTAGTGTCAGTCTAAAATGCCACACCTTAAAACATTCTTTCCATCCCCAATATTATAAAATATTCACACCTATTGATTTAGTCCTTTTAGTTTCATTATTTTGTTTATATATTTGTGTTTTAATCTCTGACCCACCAGGAATGAATTTTAGGGTGTGAAACAAGACTCTCGCTTTATTTATTTTTTTACTAGGCCTACTTGTACATTATCCATAAAATTCACTGAGACCACCTTTGACTAAAACAGGCAGCCACGAGCTTTACAGTGTCCACCGGAGCAGCTCAGCGGGTAAATCACATTGTCTTTCAGTTGCCTAATATATATGTAATAAATTTGTATATAGAATAACCAATCAGTGGATGTGGCCACATGACACTCTGAAATTTTGAAAAATGAGTTTCTTAAGGCATTTTCTTCAAGGGGATGCAATTATGTCAGCCTCTGTCATTTGCCCATTCCACAGACAATAAATACTGCACTGACCCCACTCCCTTTCTTGACTGGCAGATGACTGCTTTAGTCTCATGACTGATGGATACTAATTAAAATCCTGTGATATCAGTGTTGGTGATCTGATGAGCAAAGGTGAAAGAGTTTGCTGATTCCAGATGTTGGCAGGTATGAGGGAAGAGGACTGGTCCTGCTGGTTTGAGCATGGGAATGGGTGGGAAGATAGATGCTAGTGGAGGGCCACCTGGGTGTCCTGTGGGTGCTGTGTGCCAGTCACTGTGCTGTGGGTTTTGCACTCGCCGTTGAAGCCTCAACCACCTGAAGAGGTGGGAACTATTACTCATTCATTTCACAGAGGAGGACCCTGAGGTACAGCGAGGTGAGTGACCTGCCCAAGGTCAAGTATTTATTAAGTGTCAACCAGGCCGCCTGCTTATCTGTTCCACAGCCTTGCAAAAGTTTGCAGCAAAAGCCTTCAAGGCATGCTGCTCATCAACCCAGCAAGTCCCTGTCGAATTGGTGCCAAGGGAAAAATGATGGATGGGCAAACGGATTTTGGATATTTACAGTATTTACATATCCTGGATTATTATATAGCTTTTAAAGAATTATAAAATAAGCATACTCTTGATACATATAATTCCCCATATGTCATCACATGTACAAAGCAGGTTACCAATTATATATATTGTATGACATAACTTTTGTTATTTTATTATTATTTTTAATCCTCACCCAAGGATATGCTTGTTGATTTTAGAGAGAGAAGAAGGGGGGTGAGAGAGAGAGAAACATTGATTGATTACCCTCTGTACACTCCTCAAGCAGGGACCTAACCTGCAACCTAGGTATGTGTCCTGACCAGGAATTGAACCCACAACCTTTTGGTGTATGGGACAACACTCCAACCAACTGAGCCACCCCACCCAGGGCTAATTTTTGTTATTTTAAAAATACAGGTATAGAGCACGATGGAGGCCTGTGGAGCCCGTGTGTCAGTCTCAGTGCTGCGGACAGGGAGCTGGCTGCCTGTCTGTGTGGGGCCCTGCCTTGTGCAGGATGCTTAGCAGCATCCCTGGACTTTACCTACTGACGCCAGTGACATCCTCCTCACACCCTCACCCTTTCAGATGTCACAGCAAAGCCTCCGGTCATTGTCAGCTGTCCCGTGGGGGACAGTGTTGCCCAGTTGAGCTTCGGCAGGTGTTAACATCACCAGCAGTGGAGCTGTTTATCCACCAGCTAGGAAAGGGAGGAGCAGGGACATTAGGCCATGCTGGGCCCCCTGCCTAAGACCTCCCTTATCCTCTGGTCTCGGCCAAAGTCTCCCCTCCTCCGAGAGGCCCCCCATTTGGAACAATGCAACTTCAGTTGGTTGAGTGGTAGCTCCCAAACTTACATCCACCCAGAACCTCAGAATGGGACCTCATTTGAATAAGGGTCTTTGCAGATGTAATTATAGTAAGAATCTTTATATGAGATCATCCTGGATTAGAGTGACCCTAAATCTAATGACCAGTGTCCTTGTAAGAGACAGAAAAGGAGAAAAAGCAGTGAGACGTGGGGGAAGGCCATGTAATGATGGAGGCAGAGATTGGAGTGGCAAGTCAACAGGTTAGGGAAGCCGGTGACCCCGCGGGGCATGGGAGGGTGTCTCCCTAGAGCCTTTACAGAACCAATCCTGCCAGCACCTGATTTCAAACTTCTGGGTTCCAGAACTGTGAGAAAATACACTTCTGTTGTTTTAAGCCATCAAGTTTTTGGTAATCAATTATGGCAGCCTCAGGAAACGAATATAGGGTTCCTGCCTTCACATCCACTACAACAGTTGCGGCAGAGTGGCTTGTACAGGTTACTTCTGCCCCAAGCATCTATTTTCTCGGCTGTGACCCTGGGGCTTTTAGCCACATCTACATGAGGGTAGAGAGGGCGCAGCAGCCAGTACTGCAGTCACCGTGGTAATGGTATTGCATCATAGTAATGCCTTCCCACATATTTTACATACACTGAGCATCAGATCTCTTATCTGAAATGCTCAGCATCTCTACTTCTCATCTCAGTCGCACACTAGCTTGTGTGGCTTATTCCCTGTTGGCCCCAGTTCCCCAGCCCATAAAATGGGGATGGTGAGAGCACCTGCCTTGTGGATTGTTTTATGTAGCTCAGTCCTGTGCCTAGCACTTAGCAGATGCTCAGTAAACTCAAGCTACCATTCTTACATTTGGGATGGGAGCTTAGTGAACTGTTTCTGTGGAGACCAGCTCCTCTGGGGTTGCCTTCCCAGTCATGGTGTTTCCCAAGGGTAGAGGAGAATTCCTGGACCTTGGCAGACCCCCTGGGGCAGGAGGGCTGGCAGGAGGGACAGCCCCATTTCATCTTGGCATAAGACAACTTCCTGGTTCAAAGACTAAAGGCATTTGTAAAAAGGGAGAGAAAAAGGGCTCTCGGACATCAAATGCTCCTCACAAACACTGTTTTGATGGGTTAAATGTAAACGAATCCGAAACACATGGATTAAATTTCTCCCGGAGGGCTTAGAAATTAAGGGGGAGGAAAAGGGAGTTGTCTCAGGCCAAATGCGTGCTGATGTTTTCCAATCTCTAGAATCTTTGGGAAATAATTGGAGACATGTCCTCACACCCCAACCAGTACAAAGCTGTACCTTTTTTTTTTTTAAATTGCTGTTATGACTCACTGTTGAGTTGGTGATTATTTTTATCCAGTTAATGAAGGTAATCTATAAATTACCACTGACCCAGATTCATGATTTAATAAGATTTAAATTACACACCCATGCTCGCAAAGAAGGAGCAGGCTGGAGCCTCTTTCTGAATTGAAGGCATGCATCTGTCTGTTCTCCAAGGTCCAGAAGCTCAGATGCTCTCCCGCTGCCTCCTCTTCCCCCATCTGAGTGCTTGGCCTATGCTGTGGGACATTTGGGGCCACCTGGCTAGTTTCCAGGCCCTTTGACTGCACATGCTCTGTGGTGTTGGCTTTGGGCTCAGTAAAGACACCAAATGGGGACCCAGAAGACAACCACCTTGCTCTCACCTCTGTATCCTTAGCTGACCTCCAGCTGCTCTCTGGTCCTCAGTTTCCCCCTCTATGATATGACATATTATTGGTCTTTAAGGGGTTTCTTATCACTGATGTGCTAAGCCTGGATTTCCCAAAGTGTGCCCTGTGGAACCCTGAGCCCTTGAGATGCTCTATGGAGAAGGGCTCCATCCTCACGCATGTATGAGCATGGTCACAGACTCAGCCCATTTGTTGAGGCATGCCAGTGGGCTCAAGGTCAAAGTCAAGGTTATTGCCGCCTTCCACCCTGCCAAAGCTAAAGCTCTCCTGGTTTAAAAGCCAGGTCGGAACTGACGTTGCTTTCCCAGCTCCTCCAAGGGCTCCTATTGTCCTTAAAACAAAATCACACTCCTTAGCTTGCAAGACCCTGGGGATGGGCACCCAGAGCCAGCTCTATCTATGGATAAGGAACTGGCAGTCACACAGGCGCTTACTCAGAAGGACCTCAAGCCGAATTTAACACTTGTTGCTGTTTTGGAATTCTTAATAAGTTTTGTCCAGAGGGCCACATCTAAATCTTGCTCTGGATCACTTGGATCATGGAGCCAGCAGTCCTGCCCCAGGCGCAGACTCACCTTCTGCCTGTGTGTGAGGCCAGGCTACGTAGATTAACATTCTAGACATGGGTTTAAAAGAGCCCTATTAGGAAGTGAATGCACAAAGATCACAGAGGCACTTCTCAAGATAATGTCAATTAGGGAAAAGATCAGCCACGCTGCTATGGCCTTTGGATTTCCCTGGTGTGTGACCTTATTGGAAAAGCCCGGGTCTTTGCCCTCACAGCTGAATTTGAAAGTGTTCAGTTTTACCCCTCGCCTCTGAGGAGGAGACTAGCCCCGCACCCAGCGGGGGACAGCTCCTCATGGTGTGTCTCTTTTCCTGTGTTGGCTGCAAGGGTCCTCTGAGGAGTCTGAAGCAGTCAGAGGAGGCTGGGTGTATGCTAACAAACAGCTTTTTATTTCTCATGAAGAAATGCACCTGCGGCGGTCAGGCTAGGAAGTGCAGGTCATTGGAAGACGAAAATCAACACTATCCATCGCCCACCTCCCACCCGAGGAGAGACATTTGGGGTCTCTCCTTGAGCTCAGGTCACAAAACTGAGTGGGGGGTGGATCTGCAGCTCAGGGTTTTTGCTCCCTGGCTATGGTTTTGGCAGCTGTGCCCAGTTTGGGAGGCAGGAGGAGAGGTGATGTTGTTTGAGAACTTGGATGAAGCTGGAGTTGCATCAGGTTAATGAGCAGTGCTAAAGTGAGTCCCCGAAACACACTGTCCTGCCCCCAAAACAGAGTAGTTGTCATTTTTGATGTTTTTCAAGAGCACACACTTTTGTTTTCCAGGAAATTGGCATGCTGGCAGTCAGATTGTGAATATGTTGATTTTTTTTACAATATTTTACAATATTTGTTTTTATTTGGCGTAGAACATGATTTTTCAACCTCAGGACCATTGATTGACATGTGGACCAGATAGTTCATTGCTGTGGGGCATCCTGAGGAGTGCAATAGCTTTACAGCATCCCTGGCCTCTGCCCATCAAATGCCAGCAGACACCCCTCCCTTCGTCATGACAACCAAAAATAGTCTGCAGACAAATGTCACTGGGGGACAAAATCGCCATCTGTGAAATAGAAACCATAGTTCTAGAAAGTTCCAGGAAGAAGCATCCTTACATCTCCTCAAGCATAAACAGAGCCTAACCGACAGTTTATGATGCTGGGTTCTCTGTGATGGTGCTTTTAAGGGATCCTGCTTAAGAAAATAGCTAATTAAGCAAGGGGCCAGCACTAATAATACAGCTAATGTGATATTCCATGTGGTTGGTGTTTGTGTGTGTACGTTTTCATATGCATTACATTTAATTACAATGAGCATTGCCTTACATTTACTATTATGTTACTAATTTCATTTAACCAAAAAAGAGGGCTTTGGGGAAAGTTCAGTTTTTCATTTCTTGTGTTTTCAATGACCGGCTTCCTGACAAAAGTATATACTATTACACGTCAGTTAGGAAGAGGCTTCCCCAGCGCACTGGGAAAGTGAGTGCCGGCAACTAGGAAACAGCCGTCTGGGAAGACGTGCCCTCGCACTTCCCTGATGGGGCCTCCTACGGGAAATGACTGCCTCCGAGACAGGTCAGAAACAGGCCTTTCACTCGCCCAGCGGCCAGCTGGCTTTTCAGAAGGCACACCTCGTGCAGGGGGTTCTAGGAGGACGGTTTCTACTTCCTACAAGCGGGCAGGTGACCGCTGGAGAATGAAGGCGCTTTTGCTCTGTGACTTGTCTGGGAGAGTCCATCCAGGAAGGGTGTGTAATACAACTGGGCAAGTGAGATTTGTTTGGCAGAAACTCCTTTGGCCAAGTTCAATGAATCATATTGTAAAAAGTCTTGATTAATATAGTATGTATGTGTGCATGTATGCCCTTCCATGTGCAAAACCAAGGAATGAGCTATGTTATCTAGTCTCACTTTTCTCAAAAAAACAAAGCTGATGTGAGAATTTTAAAGATTTCTTTTTACTAAGTCACCATAGAAATTAATCCACTGTATTGAAAAAAGGCAGAAAATAATGTATGCTATCGCCTCCATTTTCCAACCAAATAAGTCATTTTATTAAAAATATTGTATGTATCTTTAGAAAATTTGGTGACTGCAGAAAAGTAAAAAAGAAAATTAGTATCATACCCAAATCTATTGCCTCAAGATAAAATGTTGATATATTTCCTTCCAGTCTTTCATTTGTGTCGTGTGTGTGTGTGTGTGTGTGTGTGTGTACACATTTTTGAACAAATGGTTTTTCAGAGTTCCCAGTTCCGGTTCACTTTCTGTTGTATCCTGAGCATCTTCCCCAGGAAATACAGTCCTCAGGAACCTCCTGCCAGTGACTGAGGCACAGACAAGGCTGTGTGAATGGTTGTGCAGGTGGTGCAGGGGCAAGCCTAGGGCACAGCATGAACAGCCTACCTGAAGCAAGATGCTGCTGGTTCTAGAAACTACTTACATTTTCATAAAACAGCCTGAGCCAGGTCCTGAGGGGCTGCCTCCCTTCGGGACGCAAGGACTGACAGCTCAGAGGCCGGAGGGACTGTGGGGCTACAGAAGGTCTCATATGGGACTGGAGGCGGCTGCACAATTGTCCGAATGCACTAGTGTCATTCAGTGCACTAGTGTCAGTCAGTGAACCGCAGACTTCTGACGGATAAATGTTATGGCATCTTAATTATACCTGTTTTTAGAGGGGGAGGGTTAAAGTCCAGTCCACCCTCTAAAACAATCAGGCACCAGGAGGTGGGCCCCACCCTCATCATCATCGCAGACCAGGGCTCAGAAGGTCAGTCAGTTCCGAGAGGCCACCTCCCGGCCTGGGACTCTGCCCGCTCCAAGCTGTGATGCGCTTATCACAGGTCACAGCGGGCCCTTGGCTGTCTGCAGGCCTTCAGCCTTGGCGTTTGGGGCGGTCCCTCCCCACTTCCTGTATTCAGAGTCTGTTGTCTGCTTATTAGCCCGTTCTTGCTCTGTTTCCCAGCCTGGGTGGCAAACACCCGAGCCGAAAACATGGATTGAGCAACAGAAGGCAGGGTAGCCCGGCCGCCCTGACAGCCCTTGATCTGCAAGGCTGTGCTGTGTGGAGAGCGGCTCAGCACCGGGAGGCAGCCCCCTCGGATGGTGCCTTCCCGTCGCGTCTTGGATGAGTGTGATTTATTGCCTGTGCTTGAAGGGATCCTCAGACAATACGGAGCTTCTGGTGGCCCGTCTGAGAACGTGCTCACACACAGTCACCCAGCCCAGCTCGCTTGCCCTCCGGAGCGTGGAGGGAGCTTCAGAGTCCTGCCAGCCAGCACTGTGGGCTGGGAACCAGTGTGGAAAAACTGACTGTGAATGTTATTTTTGAAGGTGGCAGTGGTTTTGAGGACGATTTCATCATGAAGAGCCCCTTTTGTATTTTTATTTTCATTGTGTTGTCATTCCCGGGGGGCTCATGTGAGGTCAGGCTCATGTGAGAACCTGGGGCTTGCAGGCCCATTTCCATCGGTTGGTCAGGGTCAGGGCTACAGCCAGTGGAAGGATGGCTTCTGGGGACAGGACGGGTGGGAGAAGGGCCAGCTGTAGCCGGACTAGAGCAGGGCGTGGCAGCTGAGCCTCCCTCTGTTCAGCCTACCCCTCCTCTTCTTCACAGGCAATAACCATCACCAATCAGTCCACCGCCCATTCTCACACATTATGATCCGATGGCTAAACAAGCCGCGGTACAGCCAGCAATGGAGTTCATTCAGCTATAAAAAGAAATGAACTATCAAGCCATGAAAAGACATGGAGGAGGAACCTTGCATGTCCTTCAACCCCAGTGTACAGCAGGAAATGTACAGGAGGGAGGATGTTTTATCTCTTTGATTATTGATGTATCCTTTGTGCCTCAAACTGGGCCTGGCACTCAGTAGATGTTCAATAAATGACTGAGTGAATGAATTGCATTTACTGACAACCACTGTATTCATTGGGGTTCAGTGTAGGAAATAAAGCCATTTTAGGTCTTTTAAGCTGAAAGCGTTCTAATATACAGAATTAGGAATTATGAACTTTGTAGGAGGGACAACAAATGAAGGAATCATGATTCTTAATTTCCATCATGCCAGTCCCCCTTCACCCTCCTGTGACTCTCAGATACAGCCTCCCACAGTGCCTCACCGTCCGCAGCCCTCCCCACTTTCTGCGTAATGCCCCCTTTACACGAGCATGCCGGTTAAGCATCAGTATGTCCAGTCCAACTGGCCAGGGTTAGAGTCCCAAGTCTAATGCTTACTGCTGTATGACTAACCTCGGTTGTTGTTTTTTAACCTGTGAAAAAGGGTAATTGTGGGACTGATTCTCAGGCTTTTGGGAGGATTAAATGAGATAATGCATGTAACGTGCCTGAGCTGATGCCTGGCCAAGGAAAACCCAACCTCATGGCATAATCAACCACAACCCCTCTGCGCCTGCCAGGGCCATGGTGGAGAACAAGAGAGGCCAGGACCCTGCCCCCACAAGGTCCTGTTCTCGAGGTTCTTGTTGGGAATGGCTGTGCTAAGCTGATAAGTTAGCCCAGAGGCAGAGAGGGCTGGTGCCGGGGAGCAGGGACAGCCCCTTCAGCAAGGGCAGTCAGGGAAGAAAGTGCCCTGTGAGCTAAACCTGAGTGATGAGGAGGAGGGGGCCAGGTGAATACCTGGGAGACTCTTCAGGTGGGAGAGCAGCAAATGCAAAGTGGGGCGAGAAAGCAAGGAAGCCGATGCATCAGAAACTGTCAGTAAGGCTCTTTCTTAAGAAATCAGTTGTTGTTTAGTATCAAAATAGAGCAAAAGTGTCTATTTTCTTACATTTTACCCCTCCTTCTCCACTCCTTCCACTTTCCTCCACTCCACTAAGATTTATGGGAAATCTTGTATTCTGGTATATGATTCATAAGAAGTCTCATAATTTAATAGACGAGGTTCTGTACTAGTTACCTTTTATCCCCAAACCTAGTGGCTTCCAGCAATAGTAAGTATTTATCATCTCACAGGGTTTTTCTAAGTCAAGAATTTGGCAGCAGCGCAGGTGGGTGGCTCTGGCTCTGCCTCTCTCAGGTAGTTGCTGTCATCCGAAGGTTTGACTGGGGTTGCAGGATCCATTTCTTGGGTGGGGCACGCACACGGCTGCAAGTTGGAGCTGGCTGTCGGCAGGAGGCCTCAGTTCCCGTGTGGGCTCTCCACAGAATGCTGGTGTGTCCTCACAATATGGCGTTGGTTTCTCGCAGAGCAAGTGACCCTACACAACAAGTTGGAAGCCCCGGTGCCTTTTGTGACCTCATCTAGGAAGTCACAAACTCCCACAGTATTCAGTGTGAGGGGGACTGCACCAGGTGAAAACACCAGGAGGCAAGGGTCTTCGGGGTCACATTGGAAGCTGGCACCACAGGTGTCTACCCCATCAGATGTGGTGAGGTAATTTTCTCCCTGTTTGGGCCAGAATCGGTCCATAACTCTGGCCAGTGACAAAATCCTGAGTGGTGGCCCCAGTCAGGAAATTCATGGCTTGTCATTCAGTTTTGATCATTTTAAGCTTGTTTTTTTCTTATCTGAAACACGCTTTCCTTGCCTGGTGAGGTCTTTGCTGTTCAGGTTTTATCCTCTGTCTGAGACAACCTGAGAGACCAGCCCAAGCTGCCTCAGTCCTCCAGACGGCGAGATAGCAATGTGCCATCAAAAGTGATGGAAATTAACTTGGCAAAAGGCTACAATGTACTCTACTGCCAGACGCAGAATCTGCCCTGGGAAAACAGATGGGAATATTATGTAAATAACAACAAACGCCAAGAAGAATCAGGGAAAGCAACCTGTCACTATTTAAATTATTTTCTAAAATATTTTTTATTGAGGCAATACAAAATGCCAAAACAAGTTATGGTAATGTGAGGCATCCTGTCAACCTCGTCTGCATGTGCAGACACAGAAGCAAGGTGTGGCCTTTGGAAACCAAGTTTGGGAATCAGTCAACAGTTTCCCAATCGATGGGCATGGAAGGCAATCTCGGAACCTGGAGAAGTCGGAGTCCCCGGGACCCGGCACCTCACATCGCAAGGTTCTGTGCACAAACTGGCCAAGTTTCAGATGATGTCCAAGTCTTTGAGGTTTTAGCACCTTTGCAGCGACCCGCCAGGGGAGGGTTTGGGGTGTGTGAGACTGAAGATAAACTCACTGTTAAAAACAGCAGCATCCCACTGAGCAAGGCTGGGGCCAGCTTGATAGTGTGCAAGAAAATGGTCTAAATGCATTGTAGGTGTAACGTGCGCTCATAGACAGAAACGATTTGATTTAATGAGCATATCCACTGAACACTACATTGTGCAGTAAGAGTTTATAATACGAGCTAAACTTAAAATATGTACGATATTTAATTTTTATTTTGAGGCAACTCTCCATTTACCTTTTAAGGAGAAGGTTAGGGAGGTCAGCTTTAAAAAAGGGACCTAGACTTAGGCCAGAAGGGGTGGGACAAGGAGGCCTCCTGAGGAGCTTACAGTTAAGGAAAACACAGGGGTCAGTTAGTGTTGGTGGGGAAGGAGATGAGGGATTCCCTCTACCAGAGGGAGGAGGAGATGGAGGAGGACCCCGTGCCCCAGCTCTGCCAGGCTTCCCCAGAAAACCATGAGCCTCACGGCCACAGGCCCCCCAACATCAGGTCAGAATGAGCTCATTGACAGTGATGACGTGTGACTAGCCCAGGACCTGACACAGAATCCTAGAATTACACCCCTCCCCCCCCCACACACACACACAACAGCAACAGCAAAGGCAGCCATGATTACAAAGAGCTGACCTCAGAGCCCAGGCTCTGCCAAGCACTTGGTATCAGTCCTGGCCTGGACCAGCGCATTGCTGCCTCACACCACCCGAGGCGGCAGGTGGTATCGCTTCCCCATTGTACAGATGAGGAGACTGAGGCCCAGAAAGGCTAAATAACCTGCCCAGAGTCACACAGCAGTCAGTGGCAGAGCCTGTAATGGTATACAGCCCCTGCCTTCACAATGCCCCGTTCGGTTCTTCTTTCACTGGCCTCCAGACACGGACCTGTCTTGGCTGCTCAACTAGAACTCCTAAAAGAGGCGCCTGCCGCAGCGGGGAGGGAGTATTACTCTGGCAGTGACTTGCCAACAGCTGTTTCTGCATCTGTAGATCCCTGTGAGTGTCCAGTGAATAGTTCTTCCTAGACTCAGCCATAGTGCCCTTCAGATGTCCTTGATACAGGCGTGACCATGACACATGTGCAAGGTTATTTGCGGCAGCGTGACTTAACAGCAAGGGTATAAGAGCACCCAGATGCCCATCAGCACGCCTGACTAGGTCACGCGAGTGCTGGACATCTGCAGAGGGCAATGCTGCGCCGTTTAGAGAAGAGCAGGGCATTCTCTGTGTCTGATTCAGAATGACCGCTGTTGCGCGCACAAGCCAGATGCAGAATAGTGTGCGCAGCACAGCTGTCTGCTGGGGAAAATGAACATCAGTGCACGAGTCTGCAAGGCATGCAGGCGCCCTCGAGATGTTACCTGAGAACTCAGGAACAGAACAGAGAACTCAGGGGCTCCGGGTACGGGAGATGGCCCATCTCCCCACATAACTGTTCATGTTGCATTGGAGACTTTGTCCTGTGTACATGTACTATTAACAGATTAAGTGTGTGTGTGTGTGTTTAAGAAAAGTTAAGACATAGAAATGGCTTGGGCTCCGACAGATGCTTCTTTAAACACGTGGGGGGAGACGTTCCTTCAGCGAGCACGCTGTGAACGCAGGTGTGGGGTGCACAGTGCCCGTTTCCAGAGGGGCATCTGCCTCCCATTTCAGCCAACCATCTGCTTCCCTGGAGCTCCTTCCCAGGGCAGCCCGGCCCGCGTTGCGCGCCACGTGTTCTCAGGGGCTGCCAGCCCGGCCAGAGCCACCTGACTGAGCCGTTCTGCCACCCTCAGGTGCCTCCGAGGAGAGCAGCGTTCACTGCGATGACAGTTCCTGTCACACTAATGTCCACAGTCATTTAATAAGCATCCCCCCCGGCGGCTGCCCTCACAGCCGACCTCGGTCTGTGCAGAGGGCAGACACAGGGCTGTCACTCTGCATGACACCCCGATTTGGGACAGTCCGTCACATCCCCTGCAGCCTTTGCAGCTGACCCTCCCTCTCGTCCGCATTGTGGCTCTCCTGGGAGGCATTTGGACAGAAGGGTGGGAGCATCACTTCTAGGAAAGACGAGGTTCCACCAGGTGTCGCCCGACGGGCCCCAGTTCTCCTGTGCGCACAGCTGCTGCTGCCCAGGAACTGGCCTCGCTGCCCGGAATGCAGCCACGGGCCCCTCTCAGCCCCATCTTATCTGACCCTGCTCCCCTGTTTTGTTATCTTTCTGGACTCAGTAGTGATTACAAAGACGGGCCTGTGCTGAGTGCTCCCCAGACATCCTACCTTCACTGGTGAAACAACCCTGAGAGGTAGGCTGCCCCGTGGAAACCAGAGTACAAAGAAAGCAGAGAACCTGGCCAAGTCCCATGGCTGAGGGTCCAGGGAGTGGAGTTGGGGTTTAAACCTAGGCCTCAGGCACCCCAACTCCCATCTCATCACTAAGGAGCCCAAGAAGTCATTACTACTGGGTCCAAGGAGGCTCTCCTCTCAGCCCGAATGTGTCCTCCAAACTCAGTAGAAGGTCATAGGCAGCCACCACCATCGGTGAGACCATAGGCTCCATGAGGACAAGACCCAGATTGGCTCAGGGCAACATTGTGTCCCTGGCACCCACCACGGTGTATGGTACAAAGTAGAAGCTCAATTAAATTTATGGAAGAAAGAAAAGGAGGGTGGGAGGGAAGGAGAACAGGTGACAAAGAGGAAGGAAGGTCACATGGCAGAGGTTAACCATCTCCCAGAGTTCGTTTTCTTTCTCAGTGGTGTGCATGGCTGTGACACACAACCCAGCCTGCTCTGCAACTAGTTGTCATCAGGTGACTAACTCTCTCCAAAGAAACAGGAGCAGAAATGAGAGTGTCAATTTGGAACCAAGGCTTCTAGGATGCAGTGCAGCCCCTCCTCACCTCTCCTGCTGTCTGCACACAGGTGGCGACATCTTCCTAGTGAATTGCATAGCCACAGGGTGATGCCTGGGATCCTGTGTGGCTGCGTCACGGAGGGCCACCTGCCATCAGGAATATCTGCTTTGCAGGGAAAGAAGGCTGGGGAATGCCTCTTCCAGGCATCTTTGGGCACAGAAGCATCCTCACCCAATCCTTCTCTCAGGAAGGGTGCCTACGGAGCCAGAACACAGCCCTCGATGGCTGTACCATCTGCAAGGGGTCCTGAACAGGGACTTCAGAGCATCTGCTTCAGGGGCCATCTGGGGTTGGCGGTGGGAAGGGGATGAAGAGCATGTGGAATGGTCAGCTACTTGCTGGGCACTCGGAGCACACCATCTGGTTTGACCTCACCACAGCCTCAAGAAGAAGGTTCTTTCATTGCTGTTGTTCCATTTTAAAGATGGAAATATTGAGGCTTAGAAAGGTGAAGGGATTTTCCCAAGTGCCCAGAGGTTGGAAGAGGCAGAGTTTGAACTCGGGTTGATCTGACATATAAACACTGCATGGCCTCGCATGTCTTAGGGGGCCCCGGATGCAACAGACACATTTCAGCCTCTCCACACATGAGTTCGCCTGGCCTGTCTCCAGGAGCAGAGCAGCTGGCTTGGCAGGGGTGGGGTTGCAGACAGGGCGAGGCCAAGGGTCCTGCAGTTCAGTAGCCTTCGCTGAGCCAGGCCGCCCTGCAGGGTGTGCAGGCACCACTCTGACTCAGAGGCTGCTGGCCTCCGGGGCTGCTGATTCTGCAGAATAAGCGTTCACGAGCTGCTGCCTGCGTGCAGAGTGCCTGGCTTTCCTGGGAGTGACAAAGCAAGAGGCTGTTTAAGTCAGAGTGAGAAATGCACTGAGCACCTTGGTCCTCTCCCCGACCCCCGCAACTGTAGGGTAAAGGGCCAAGAGAAGACTCGCAGACACTTAGCTCTCCTGGTGAGCCACAGACTTCCAGGCTCACCTGCCTACCCCCCACGTCTCCGTGCCCCCCCCACCCTAGTGGCACCCTCAAAGCCTGTGGGTTACAACAGGCGCTCCCTCATACAGGCTTTGCAAGAATTGAGCTAATGCATGGCAAGTGCTTAGTGCAAACCCAGAACTCAGCTCACTTTAATAATCAGAGGACTGGGCTTTCTCTCCCAGCTCCAGCCCCTGGGCCGGGAGGGAGAGCGAGCTATGGCCCAAGGACTCAGTCCTAACTTTGGCTGCATTTGGAGTAGTTTTATGGCTACAGCCACACCCCATGTTTACTGTTTGCCTGTGGCTGTCACCTGCTACCACAGCAGAATTAGGTAGTTGTGACAAGACCACGTGGCTCTCAAGGCGGAAGAAGTTTACTCCCTGGCCAGTGACAGAAAAGCTTATGGAATGTGGACAGACGCCTCTCCGCTCCTCTGTCTGAGGCGGGAGCTCTGGAAAGACTGCTCAGGGCACAGGCCCAGCCCAGGTGCAGCACAAAGCAGCCCTGAGAGCACATGGTTGGTCCTGCCCATCTTGGCCTGGAGTAGGTGTCCCCTCCCCAAGGGAGATGGCATGACCCTGCAGGCCTGGCTTCGGGCCCCATCCTTGGAGGTTGTGAAGGCCCTTCAGTATAAGTGCGGAGAGTTGCCAGACTTACAAATAAAAATACAAGGCACTGCTTAAATTTGAGTTCCAGGTAAATAACAAACAAGTTTCTAATCTAAGCATGCCCCAAAATATTACATGGGACATACTTACATTAAAAATTATTCCAAAATTATTCTACTACAATTCTGAAGTTACTATACTAATATACTAAGTTCCAAATTTACTATGCCAAAATCTTTAGTGTATGTCCCAAAATAGCTAATCTAATAAAAGTAATATGCAAATTGACCCTCACTCAGTTACACCTAAGCCACGCCCACCAGCCAATCAGAGCGGCTGTATGCAAATTAACCCAGCCAAGATGGCAGCCGGTAGCCACAGAGCTAGAGCAAACAGGAGGCTTCCTGTTGCACCAACGATGGAGGGAACTGCCTGCCTAGGCTGGCTGTGGCTTTCCGCTCAAGGCAACAAAGTTTCAATTATAGAAGATAAATAAACCCCAGAAACCTGATTCCAGCCAGCCTCGTTGGGACATTGGGTCAATGGGAGCTGTGGCCAGCCTGCAAACAGCCATCAGCCCCTCACCTAGGCTGCCTAGGTACCCCAGCAGGACCCCACCCTGAAGGGGATGTGGCCAGCCTGCAAACAGCCATCAGCCCCTCACCCATGCTGGCCAGGTACCCCAGTGGGAAGCCCACCCTGATCCAGGACACCCTCCAGGGCAAACCAGCCGGCCCCCACCCATGCACCAGGCCTCTATCCTATATAATAAAAGGGTAATATGCAAATTGACCCTAACAGTAGAATGACTGGGAATGACTGGTCACTATGACACACACTCACCACCAAGGGGCAGATGCTCAATGCAGGAGCTGCCCCTGGTGGCCAGGGCACTCCCACAGGGGGAGCTCTGCTCAGCCACAAGCCAGAAGGCTGCCAGTACAGCGGTGGTTGTGGGAGCCTCTCCTGCCTCCTCAGCAGCACTAAGGATGTTCGACTGCAGCTTAGGTCTGCCCCCACTGGCAAGTGGACATCCCCCAAAGGCTCCCAGGTTGCCAGAGGGATGTGTGACTGTCATCTTAGGCCTGATCGCCCAGGGAGTGGGCCTAAGCCAGCAGGTGGACATTCCTCGAGGGGTCCCAGACTGGGAGAGGGCACAGCCTGGGCCAAGGGACAAATTTTTGTGCACCAGGCCTCTAGTTTAATAAATGTATACATTGTTCATTTGGGTTTCAGATTTATCTGTTTCTTGTGTTTTGTTTGGAAACACTACAGGGGAGTGAATTTGGAGGCAGAGAGAGGAAGCTGGGACCTGCAGGGACCTGGTGACTGCTGGATGTTTTCGCGGCGGAGCTGTTCCGGGAGGATCGCATCCTTGGAGTGCCTTCCTAAAGCCAAGTGCAAAGGTGAGCTTCTGTTTCCCAAGGGGCATCCCCAAATCTAATTCTGGGTCTGCAGTTCCAGCAGCCAGAAACGATGTGTGGGTTAAAATCGAGTGGGAGTTGCCATTGTGTGGTCTGCTCTGATGCTCTGCGAGGCGGATCTCGCCTTCCTGGCCCAGCTGCTTCGCTGCTGTGTTCCTGCCTCTCTGGCTCGCTCTCTCCACGAGTCCTTCTCTCTCTGGTATCGGCTTGCTCAGGGGACCGGCAGCAGCAGAAGTACCTCTTGACAGGTGACAAGAGGGAACCAACATCCTGGTGGGTTTGAGGCCAGAACGCAGGGGGCAGAAGGGAAGATGCTTAGAAAGGACACAGAACCAAAACCCAGATGGAGTCCGGGTTGCGGCAAAGGGGGCCACACCAGGGACTTCTGCTCTCCTTGGATTTTAAACATAATGGGCCCGTTCCTCTCTCAGTCGGGCAGTGTGCTGAGTGGAACTGCACCAGCTCCCGAATTGGCCCATGCAGGCCAGCTCTGCCGCCTGCAGGTCGAGGAGCCTGGGCTTTGTCGGCTGCCCTTGGGCACAGTGCTCACAGTGGCCTTGCAGGGTGACGGCTGAAGGGAGTGCCCTGCCAGTCAACCCGAGGCTGAGAGAGGCCCAGGGACTTACTCAAGGTTACTTGGCTGATGAGAGGCAGGACTGGGAGCGAGTGGGACCCTGCTAGGGCAGACCCCCATCCGCATGTCAACTAGTCTATACCATAAAAATCTTGCCTCTTTTACCTTTTACATTCTCCGCCTGCTAGGCAATCCCCCAGCTCCTCTAGCCGCAGCTCAGGATGCTGGCTTCCCAGGGTACCGGGGGTCTGACTTTGGGAAGGGTCCTTGCCGAGGGAGGGAGGCACAGGCAGTGCTGGGTGAGCCAGAGCCTCGCGCACAGGAGGTGCTCAGGGCTTCTAGCTGGGCTCGGTATTACCATGAAGTGCTTAGCCGCAGTGCAGTGCAGCCCCACCTTTGTTTAAGTGCTTAGCGCCAGGAATGGAAAATACCTGATGGGAGCTCTGTAAACAGTAGCTTAAAAACAGAGGGCTGCTCTGAGGATAAAGGGATGAGTATGTGTCATGTCCTTAGCATGGCATCTGGTATTCATTCAGCAGGTATTTTTAGTGAGCACCTACTGTGCACCAGGCACTGCATGCAGAGCTGCAGCCAAGAGCAGAGCTGACATATCCCCTCCAGTGACATGGGTTAGAAGGGAAGGTGGATTAGTGAGACGTGTGGTGTGCTCAGTGGTTCCCAGGCCATGGCAAGCCCCATGCCCCATGGTGGAGGACCGTCCTCAAGCATCTGACTTCTCTAAGCCTTGGTTTTCTCTCCTGTAACCCGGGCGTGTTAAGAGATCCTGCTTCATGGGTCACTGTGAATATTCAATGAATTATAGGTATGCATCCCTTGATTTAGAGTAGGTAAGGGTGAGCTGTGAGTATTAGGACAAAGAAAGCAGGGAAACACAATTGGGCAACTTTAGGTAGAGGATGGGCTAAGCTTCTGGGGGCAGGTGATAAGAGAGAAGGAGGGCACCCTGTGGATATTTGGGTTGAGATGGCTCTGGCGGGAGGGGGAAGAGCTCAGGAAAAAGCCCTGAGTGAGATCACGGTTTTCAGGTTCAAGTTCAAGGCTGGGATGTCTAGGGCTTGGGTAGCAAGAGGAGAGCTACTGCTGAGACAGGGAAGGGCAGACAGTGAGGAAGGGCTCTGCTAGCTTTGTCTTTTGACCCACAAGGGGTGGGAAGCCACTGGTTTTGAGTAGGAAGTGTCAGGGTCTGCTTTACTTGGAGACTCGTTGGGGTTGAAGAAAGCGTGTGGGGGTCACGGCAGAAGCAGGCAGCCCAGCTGAGAGGCCACAGGGTCCAGATGAGAAGTGACAGTGGCGTGGAGAGGGGCACAGATGGTGACAGTGATGAGAGGTGATCAGATCCTGCATCCACTCTGAAGATGCAGCCAAGGGGGCTGCTGACAGATGGGGTACAGCATGAGAAAGAGAGAAGTCGATGGCAACTCAAAGACTTGGGTCTCAGTAGGAAAAAGCAGAGCCTTTTACCTCCATGGGGCAGGGCACAGGGTACTACAGTGGTGATCATCAGTGAGTGATCTATTACAAGGCCCACGCATGCTCTTTCAAGCCCTAGCTCACTGGGTAGGTCCAGTCAGCCCTCAGGAAGGCAGAGGATTTTAGTCTGAATGAAAACATCAGGCGAGGGTAAGCAGGAGGCAATGCTGTCCGGGAGGAAGTCACTTTATGCCCATACCTACAGAACACTGCTTTCTAGGAAAACATGAAAAGCTGTCAATTGTCCAAGACTGTGTCCTTGCGACTTCTGACTTTGTAATAACAGCTTTAGTAGTTCCTCAAGTTGTGCATATCCCAGCGTAGGTTGAGAAGTTGCTCTTTCTCCAACCCCATTCACGTTTAATAGAGTCCAAGGACAAACCTAACAGGGTGTTTGGAACTTTCCATACAGATGTCACCCTCTCTGGATGGTGCCAATCAGGAGCTGAAATGTATTGACAATGTACATGGGTGCATATACAAGTGTATGTAAACCCATCAGAAAGTCACTGTCCTCTCCACACCCAGGTTGGTTGAGCTGAAGTTTCCTAAGCATTTCCTGAACCACAGAAGAACAGTAAAAGGCAATTGACTACAAAAAAACAAAACAAAAAACTTCTCAAAAAGGAGAGGAATCTTTGTAAATGTAAATTGAGGCTATGAGGGAGGGTGTGCAGTGGAGAGGGGTCCTCGCCCCAAGGGACTGCACCAGGTCTGGGAGGTCTCCTCACACTATGGGCATGTCTCCCAACAGGGAGAGCCCGTGGTAAACACGAGGGCTTGGCACTCAACCCATGTTCGTCATTATCCTTCTCCTGGTGGCTGTCCCCTGCCAGCCACCGGTCCACACCCCTCACCCTGTCTGCTCCAAAACCCACCACACCCTGCAGGGGACCCATTTTACCATCACTGGCCTGAGTGCCGGTCAGGGCAAGCATTTTTCTTCTATACCAACACGTTCCCCTCAAAATCCTTTCGGACTCCCTGAGTCCATTCGGTAGCATGGAGCACCCTCTTCCATCTCTGCGCAACATCTCATTCAAGTTCAAAACTCAGTCATTTATAATCATTTGGCAAGTTTCATTTAAAAAGAAAAGCCATTTAATGAAATATTTCCGTTTAAATACCAGCACATTAGATTTGCAAAAATGTACCCATCTTGAATATACTTAAGCAAAAATCAATAAAGGTTAATAGCATATTGCTGAGCATTGCAATGACAGAAAGCCCAATAATTCCTTTTGTAATTGAATAGTGTCACTGGAGTGTGGGAGGAAATCAGCAATGACATTTCTACCATATCTTTTCAAATGGTGTGTGAAATTCAACCATTGGGCTGTGATAGCCACATACAATTCAAATTTGACTAATTAGGTGCAATTTCCCATTTTTTAATAGGAAAGGGGGATGGCAAGGCAATTTTGAGAGGGTTGGGGCTGAAAGGGTGGGGGTGAATCATGTAAAGATAGCAAAGTCTTTAACAACAATGTAATTTTTAAAAAGGGATTTAATTGGAACCTATTAGGAGACAAGCTGACTGGTTTGAAGGACAAGATTAAAAATATTTCATTAATGCACATGAGACTTAGGGAATGAATGTGGGGGGAAATTTATCATTTTCCTGAGTCACTTGCTGCACAGCGCTTTCTCTAAGGCTAGGGGACTTACAGACTGTCGGGGATCAAGAGCTTTGTTTCCTTCTGGTCTCTGTTACTGACCACCCCTGCACCCCCCCCTTTACTCCCCAGGGATGGATATCTGTCCTTATTATTGAACATCCTTTTCCCCTCTTCCTTGTTAGCAACTTGAGCGTTCTTGGGGAAACCACACATCCTCTGTTTTTGTTTTGTTTTTTTTTAATTAAATCTTTATTGTTCAGATTATTACAATTGTTCCTCTTTTTCGCCCCCATAGCTCCTCTCCACCCGGTTCCCACCCCACCCTCTGTCCTTACCCCTCATCCATAGGTGTATGATTTTTGTCCAATCTCTTCCCGCACCCCCCACATCCTTTTTCCCCCAAGAATTGTCAGTCCACTCCCTTCCTATGCCCCTGATTCTATTCTATTCACCAGTTTATTCTGTTCATCAGATTTTTTATTCACTTGATTTTTAGATTCACTTGCTGATAGATATGTATTTGTTGTTCATAATTTTTATCTTTACCTTTTTCTTCTTCCTCTTCTCAAAGGATACCTTTCATCATTTCACATAATAGTGGTTTGGTGGTAATGAACTCCTTTAGCTTTTTCTTATCAATGAAGCTCTTTATCTGACCTTCAATTCTGAATGATAGCTTTGCTGGATAAAGTAATCTTGGTTGTAGGTTCTTGGTATTCATCACTTTGAATATTTCTTGCCACTCTCTTCTGGCCTGCATAGTTTCTATTGAGAAATCAGCTGACAATCTTATGGGTACTCCCTTATAGGTAACTAACTGTTTTTCTCTTGCTGCTTTTAAGATTCTTTATTTTTTGCCCTTGATATTTTAATTATGATGTGTCTTGGTGTGGTCCTCTTTAGATTCCTCTTGCTTGGGGTTCTCTATGCTTCCTGGACTTGTAAGTCTATTTCTTTCACCAGGTGGGGGAAGTTTTCTGTCATTATTTCTTCAAATATGTTTTCAATATCTTGCTCTCTCTCTTCTTCTGGCACCCCTATAATTCTGATGTTGGTATGCTTGAAGTTGCCCCAGAGGCTCCTTACACTATGTTCATATTTTTGGATTCTTTTTTCTTTTTGCTTTTCCGGCTGGGTGTTTTTTGCTTCTTCGTATTTCAAATCTTTGATTTGATTCTTGCAATCCTCTAGTCTGCTGTTGGATCTCTGTATAATATTCTTTATTTCAGTCAGTATGTGCTTAATTTCTAGTTGGTTCTTTTTCATATCTTCAAGGGTCTCACTAGATTTATGTAGTGTCTCACTAAATTTATCAGTGGTTTCTAGAAAATTCTTGAAAAACTTTATAACTATGGTTTTGAACTCTATATCCAGTAGTTTGCTTTCCTCCATTTCTGTCATTTGTGACCTGTTTCCTTGTCTCCACATTGTGGCTGTTTCCCTGTGTTGATAGAGTGGCTTTCTGTGCTAGGTATCCTATAGGGCCCAGTGGCTCAGCCTCCCCAATTACCTGAGGTGGACCCCTTTGTGGGCTTTGTGCACAGTCTTGTTGTAGTTAAGCCTTGATTGTAGTTGGTATCACTGGGAGGAATGACCTCCAGGCCAATTGGATGTGAGAATCAGCTGCGTCTATGGTGGGAGAACTTCTGTGCTAGAGACACCCTTATGGGGCAAGACTTACTTCAGTGGGGCTTTGGCACTCACTGAGTTTGCCCCCTGAATGTGTCCCTTACGGATCTGAGGAGTTGTAGTCTGGATGGTCCCATTCTGACCACTGGGTACACTGGCTCTTGGATCTCTAAGGGGGTGCTAATTTAGCCTCTGCCTGAGGCTACCCAGCAGGAGCTATGGAGAGAACTGAAGATTCCTCTTCTTTGTTTGGGGTTTGGAGGTGTCCAGATGAGGCCTAGCTGTGAAGCAATGCAAGCTGCTGTGGGGCCTTGGACCTTCTTTTGGATGTTCTGGGTCTCTCTGACCCAGCTGCAATTGGTTAGATAATTTTAGATTGCAAAGGGCCAGGTCATTCATATGCAAAAGTCTCTGCACACAGCTTAGGTGGGGCAGGGTCTCAGGGAATCAACAGGGAGGAACAAACAGCTATGGCTGATCCTCAGCCCAGCCCTAAGAGGCCCGGCATCCCAGTGCCCCGTGTTAATCCCTGCAAGTATCTCTGAGATAAAGCCATCCTCTAGTTCCACCTGATGCAAGACAGTCCATTTTCTCCCGTATGAGTCTGGATCCCCAGAGACTCACTGGAACTGGAGTTCAGAGCAATCAGGAGCTTGTGTCTCCCTTTCGATGGAAAAATACAACCAAGTCCTCAGTTGCCAGCCCTTTCTGAGCGCCTCTGTACCTCTACACTTTACTTCCACACCTCCTCTGAGTCTTAGTGTGCTTTTTCTCTTTCCTTCTAGTTGTAGAATTTCCACTCAGCCAGCCTTCCTGTGGTTCTGGGTGATGTCTGTTTTGTTTTTTAGTTGTATTTTTGAAGTGGTTATGCGAGTCAGCAATTTTAGGTGTTTACCTATGCCACCATCTTGGTTTCCCTCACATCCTCTGTTTTTAGTCTAAGGTGACCAGATTTTAACATTGGTAAAGCGGGACACCATTGACCTGGGGCGGGGGGGTGGGGGTGGGGTTTCTTTTGTTTTTTTTTTTTATTACTTAAAATATTACAAGGAGTAGTACATATGTCTCTTTCCAAAATTGGGACTTTTTTAAAACACCGCAGGACATGGGACAAATTGTTAAAAATCAGGACTGTCCTGCAAAAAGTGAGACATCTGGTCACCTTATTTTAGTCTTGAATTTGGAGTCAAGATATATCAAAAGCCTGCCTTAGGCTGGGCCCTGATTGGCTAAAACCAGTTCCATCCCCCAAGACACAGACTGGCTCTGTGAATGAGCACATTGTCAAGTCCATTTCTAAAAGATCTGATGGACATGTATCTCCTTGTTCTGTTCACTGAGTGCACCTGGAAGCAATGACACCCAGTAGCAGCAAGCACACCCAGTGTCCAGGTCTTAGTTTTTAGCCCTGTTCTCAAATGAAGGAAGCAGAGCTCCGTGGAGAAAGGGCTGACCCCAGGGGCAGGAATATACAAGATGAGCCTGCAGGACCGTGTAATGCCAGAAAGTTGATTTAATAAACAGCACCCACAATAACTGAGGCACGTGAAGAGACCCAGGAGCCAACTGAAAGGGCCCCCAATGGCCAGAGCGGGGACAATTTGAGTAGAACAGTGAGGTGGTGTCAGATCATAGCCTAAAGTCTAAGATAAAGAAGTAGGATCCATAGAAATAAATAAACAATTGAATATTGGACAGATAAAGAAATATAGACAAATCTCTCATGTAGAACATTTCCAAATAATTGATGTAGATACACCAGCCTCAGGGCAGGGGAGCTTAACCCCCAATTCCGTTAAGTGTGGGCCACCCTTAGCGACTTCCTTCCAAAGAGCACACTATGGAAAGGGAGAAACCGAACAGTGGAGAAACCCAACACACACGACCTCAGCTAGGGGGTCAAGGTCAACATCTAGGTGATAAGTGACATCAATAGTATGTATCCTTGATATGACGTGATGAGAAGCACACTTTACCTCTGGGGGCTTCCTCCCTCAAACCCATGGCCTCAGGATATTCATGAGAACATCTGAGCCAATCCTAATTGAGGGCTGGACAGGCCAGGGAGTACCTGAGCAGGACTCCTCCTCACTGTCAGGTCCTCGGAAAACAAGGAGAGTTCCAGAAACCGCCACAGGACTCCAAGGAGCCCTGACAACCAAGTGTCAGGTGGTGTCATGGGTGGGATCCCGGGCCAGAAAGAGGACATTAAGTAGAAGCTAAGGAAATCTAAAGCTTTGGGCTTTAGTTAATAATAGTGTACCATATTGGTTATTAATTGTGACAAGTGTATCATAGTCATCTAAGATGTTAACTTAGAAGAAACAGGGTATAGGGTATATGGGAACTCCTTGCCACTTTCTCTGTAAATCTGAAATGATTCTAAAGTTTTAAAAAATATTATTTAACAAGTCTGATATGAAGATATATTTATTGGGCCCTTCTTATCACAAGTAAAATAAAGCTCCCTTGTACTGCATCTCATGTAGAGTAAAAGGATATGGAGTTTAAAACTGAGTGTGACATGGTGCTACCCAAGAGGGAAAGACTCGAGCTGCTGGTAGTTGATAGGTACAGATGGGGGATAAGATCACCTGCAGAATGAAGAAAGAAGAGCTAGAGAGAAGTAAAGTCCTTGGTAAGATGGTATGAGCTGCTGGATCAAGCCTTTCTTGAAACTAACCACATTCTTCACTTTTCTGATTCTGAGCCAAAAAATAAACCCCTTTACTGTTTCAGTAGGTTTTCTGTCGATTGAACATCATGGTTAATTATGCATCATGGAGGCTTATTCTCCATCTTCCCTGATCTACTCAACGATCCCTACATTCTGAACTCACACATTTGGTTGTGATTTGGATACAAATGAATTGCTGACAAAGTCTGAGCAACATATGCTTTGAGGCTACTTCCGCTCTGTGTCAGAGGGCAGCGAGAGTAAGGGGCAAGGGCTGGGGAGCGGGCCCCTGAGCTGGTCTTCAGGTCCCATCCAGTAATTTCTCTCCCCAGTGGAGTTGCTGGAGGATAATTTCTGGAACATTCTTCTGACTGAGCCAGGACTTAAGCCCATGCTTCTCCATTTATGTGGTTTGTGGCTGTTGGTTGTTGTATTTAGGATGGCGATGGCAGGGGTGGGGTGCGACTGCGGTTTGGTTTTCATGTCTGCTCTAGACTTTAATAGAAGATACCCCTTCTAGCCTCACCTCCCACCCATTGTGATTTTTCTATTTGTTATTTTTTTTAACTTTCCATGTAGATTACTGAACCTGAGAAAACTTCAGAAGTGGAAGGACATTTGTATAAATAAATAATCAAACATTTCTAAATTGTCCCTCCTCCCCCAGGGCAGAGATAGTATCTTAATCATCTTTGTTTTCCCCCAAACCCAGGTCTCCAGTGCAATGCAGTGAGTTAACAAATGAATGAGTCTGTTACTCCTTGCTCATGGAGGAGAAGCTGAGATGCACACGGGCCAGACGCATGTAGGGGACAGGATGCGCCAGTTCTGTCTGGCTCCAGAGCTTCCTGCTTCTCAGAACCCCCTGCCTCCCAAGCACCAGCCTCCCTGCATGTTCTTAGGGCGAAAGCCTTCCTGCTTGAGTGCCTAATGACACCCCAGATCCTCCCGAGCCCTGTGAGCACAGCCCTTATGAAGGTTGGACCTAGGAGTGCTCTCTTAATGACCCAACTCTGAAAACTGCCTTCCTATTATGCAAAATGCTAGGTCTGTTTCAGTGCCGGTGTTTGTCAGATGATTTATAGGTAGATGAGCTAGAGAAGGTCCAGGAGAGAGCCCTAGTCACTGGCCAGGTGTACTTAAACAGAGTGAGTGGAGGGAGGGCATCTTCACGTCACTCTATAGGATTCAGTTATCACCATTTAACTGAGGAGGAGAGGAAGGTTCAGAGTGGCAAGTGGCTTAGGTATATTCTCCAAGCGACAAGCATCAGGTTCCAAGAGAGTACAGGACAGTCTCGCTTCCTTCTCTCCCCCCACCCCCATTAGTGGGCACAGGAAGGGAAAAGTGTGTTGTGGGTGCCATCAAGATAGAACGAGAAGGTACTGGGACATTTGCTTCTCTTGGGCGATGTATTGACCATGGGATAGTGTTTGCTGAACGGCCAAAGAGGACAACGGAGCCACCATCTTACCTGTGGAGTTTCTGCTGCAGCACATCGTAGACCAGAGAATGGGAGGGAGGGGAAGCAGGTGGGCAAAACCACATCCTCCTGATTTCCAGCTTTATGATGTCGCAGAGGCCAGGTGGCATCTCTGCCCCTAACTGATGTAGAAATGAGCTATTCACAGCAGTTAGCATTTATGGGGAATGTATTCTGTTCCTGACTGTCCATGAGCCTACACAGCAAAACTCCATTCCATTGCAGTTTTCAATAAGAAAGTAGCTCAGAAATTAACCCTACCAGACCGGTGTACCCATTTTTCGGTAATTTCCAAATCTGCTGTACCTAATTTTCTGGTAGGGATAATGCTCAGTAAATGCACTAAGAAGGTGGAGGGGAAGAAATATTGTCTTTCCTCTACTCTAAGAGGCTTTCAGCTGTAAGGACATTGAAGAGTGTGAACTAGTTAAGAGCTTCAGTCTGGCCCCAGCCAGTTTGGCTCAGTGGATAGGATATTGGCTTGTGGACTAAAGGGTCCCAAGTTCGATTGCAGTCAAGAGCACATGCCAGGTTGCAGGCTTGATCCCCAGTAGGAGGCATGTAGGAGGCAGCCAATCAATAATTCTCTCTCATCACTGATATTTCTATCTCTCTTTCCCACTCCCTTCCTCTCTGAAATCAATAAAAATATATTTTAAAAAAAGAAAATAAAGAAAAAAGAGCTTCAGGTCTGGAGTCAGACAGCCCTAAATTCAAATCCTGGTTCCTC